>QVNW01000111.1:0-125613 GCA_014825475.1 Pseudomyrmex flavicornis | reverse complement strand
ATATATCGATATGCGATATATATATCGATATGCGATATATATATCGATATGCGATATTATGATGTTTGCATAGACAAATCTTATTCCTGTTCAAAACGCCCCTTTATATCTCCAGAAACGTGTCTATACTCATCTTAAAGTTTCTCTGGGATTAATATTCCATCATATAGTACTATTTGGCATAAAAAAAAAGTTTAAAATTCGAGGTCCAAAAAATAGACAAAAAACAGGTCTTTTTGTCATCACTCTTTATGCAAAGCCTAACTAATATTCGTCGTTTTATTTTTTTTTCTTTTTTAAGCACTATTTATTAACAAGTTTGCAACTTACTGACTTATTTACTTTGATTTTTTTCTTTCTTCACATTCTGCAAAGGAAAATGTGTAGTTCCGAACCAATTTTATACGTAACTAAAGATGATTGATTATCAATAATTGCACCCTGTTCGTAACGCAACAATATGAACACACGCGAGTACCCAATAACTGGTTTTGAAAGACATTCAGAATAGAGTTTAATATAAACCCTCTTGGGTCTTTATGTCAGCGTGTCGTGACGTTATATTTCGAGATATTAATCAATAAGTTTCGTTCGAGAGCTGTACTGTGTGACGAAATTGAAACAACTGCGTCAAAAGTTGAAGCGCAATCAATTAACAGACAGAGTGACTTTGAGGTGTTGTTAAATATAATTACTATTACAAATATTGCGTGCAACAAGCAACTGGATTTAACAGCTAAGTGATTTGTTTGAAAACTGAAAGAAATCAGCGTGCACGCGATCACGCAGACGTGATGCGCATCAATGGGCTTTCTAGCGTGTATTTGATTATTCATATATTTACTATCTGCGGAAAAACGACCATTGTCGCGAGCGAGAAAAGATTTTTCAAAATTATAATACAAACCGCGATCTCGCGCTACAAATAAGAAGCCGCGAAGTGTATAACCCAAGTTTATGAAAAATTAATAATATCCCACGTGGCGCAATTTCGATTACGATTCTGCGGTGAGTAATCTAATCTATAGTCACAGACGGCTGCGTTCGTCGATACGCGATAATTGCGGCACTGTTCGTCACAATTCGTTCTCTTAACGGATTTGCGAAGAGAAATTCGCGTCGTCGATTTCTTGTTTAAAATTGCGATATATTAATTAAAATAGATGTGACGAGAAAGCGTCGAGCAATTTTCGGCATAACTTAAAATGCAAATTTAACGCACAAAACAATAAAATAAAACGGTACGTTACCTCGAAGCAGGTCGAATGTGACCGGTAAAATAAATAAATGTAAGTGCCTTCAAGTTTGATTCGCTTCGAAAAACATTCGTTTTAATTTTATAAGAAAAATAAATAAGAGAAATAAAAAGTACAGCGACGGAAAAACGTGTAGGACGTGCAATAAAATGTTTCCAAATCTATGGAATTAAAAAAAAACACCCGTCAAAATATTCGCAGCGCTCGGAACAGGCAATGGCATAATATCGTGTTACGAAGGTCGAGTTGCGGCGTAAGGCCGCGTTACATCGATTCGCAATCGTTGTTGATTAATACTTTGGAACGGTAATCGAGAGAGAAATTAAGCAGTTCTATAGCCGGCCGGCGCGGACGGTTTGCGTGTTCGGCAGCGCCGAAAGTCGGGCAAGCGTAGCGCCGCGACGCATCGTTTTAGATATTAACCGGACGGATTACGCAAGCGCCACGTTGTCGGGATCGATGGAAAGCAAAAATGTGTTTCACGACTTTCTCTATGAAATAGCGCGTCCACTTGCCAGCTGCAACTTATGCAAGAAGCAGTTCCTGCCAGGGGCGACAACGCGACGCGGCTATCATCGAAATCGCGCTCGCGTTTGTTTGGTTTGCGGCTCATTTATAAAATAGAGATTTCAGAGAAATAATGAGGAGAGAGAAAGAGAGAGAGACAAAGTGAGCTATAAAAATAAATTTACAAGCTTTCACTTCTTTATAATATTCATAGAATTGTAAATAAAGATTAGTCAAAATGAAAATAGACATAAAAATCATGAATATATATCGAAACGTAAAGTTTTCAAAATTACGATTCAAAATGTTTATATAATTTAAACATATATCTCGTAAGTTGCAAATAAATATTCATCAACATATATTGCAAAACTTTACATTTATTGTAACACGACAAACAGGAAGAAGGTGAAAAAGAATTATTTGCGATTTTCATACATCGTCGGACTTTCACTTGGTGACTTAATCAATTTTAAGTTCGTAGAGTATGAAATCAGCAAGCTATACTTGACTGAATACACATTGTGCAGAACGCTATTTCATCTCGCGTATCATTCGAACGATTCTTTAACTTTTGGACGGCGCGCTCAGGATGGGATAATCTGCTCGATTTTAACGATCTTATCGAAACTGTGTGTAAGATTCGCGCGTGTTTCACGATCGTTACAATTCGATAAGTGGCTTCTGAACTTTTGATCTAAATCACACAGCCATCGGCAAATAAATCGCGTCTCTCGATATCTGCTGTAATTTAATAATTGGAGCAGAATCTTTCTAATAGCAGTCGAAGTGGATTAAGCCGTCATTAAAATACAAAAACCTCTCTAAAGCAACTCTAAAGCAACTTGTATCGTGTGTGTGTGTGTGTGTGTGTGTGTGTGTGTGTGTGTGCGCGATCATGCAAGAGAAGGTTATTTTTTCTCAATTCTCTATCGTGCAATCGCTTATGATTTTTTTTTTCAACCGATGACTTTTATGTTCGTAACACTCGGAATTGCCGCGCACGCCGCGGAAAATGATCCACCTTAGATCATCTGGTCGACGTAACCGCGACTATTTTTTTACTCGTTGCGTCCGCGTGATGAAGATGTTGTAATCAGTTATAAAGCTAGATAACCACAGTTATTGTTAGATTATACTCAGTCATTTGTGCATTAATAGATAGAAACGTAGGTTGGTGATAAATTAGATTTATTATACCAATAAAAAGACAAATTGTTGATGTGAGTGATATCTGCGCGCGTTCCGAGATTAGTTTTTCTACATTTAGATTGTCAAAACCAATTATTTGTGTAATTTGAAAGAGAAAATACTATTCAAATATATAATATATCATTCCTCTTTGATTTAAACGTCAATTTACTTCGATGTTGTTTGTTCTAGACAAAAGTGAAATTATTTACCAAAAGAGTCTGCAATTAATTCGCGGAAAACTGTATGGTCGAAGTAACAATAAGATGTTATATTATTAACATTTTTAATGAAACAGACGCTTGTTATTTGTATGAATTAATTTGAAGAAAGATTTAATCGGATTAAGAATTTTATACAATACAATCCTCACTATGTGGTTTAGAGCTCGGTAATTAGTACACGCTTAGCAATTTACGCTTATGCAAAACTAACTAATGTAATTAAAAATTAACTCACATTAAAGAAGTTTAAACTCTTGCGGAGCATAAAAAATGGATTTCTTGTTTAAACTTTCAACTTAAAAAGTAGACTGAATATGTTGTAAAATACGAAAAAATGATTTGAGAGAAAACTTCAAGTTTTCATAGTTCCATGTTTTGTTTAAAGAAATTAATACTATAGTTTAGAATCAGATTAATACTAGTTTAAAACTCGAAAGTTCTATTTTTAGGTAGTATTTATCAAAATTGTTTTACGCGATATCGTAGTTTATAATTAGTTAAAATTGCAAAAAACCGCGTAAGTGTAGTATCTTACTTTGAATCGCTATTATAGCGCACATACGAGTTGTGTGGTACACACGCAAGCTAAAATCATCGCCCGGATTGTAATAACTGTATTATGTTCGCGAGAAACCGCGTGCAGCATAATGTAAATTAGCTGATTTGAAAGCGATCGATCAACTGTGCAACAGGCAGGAAACCGATCGTGCAAAAGCGCGAAGAGAAAGAAAACGGAGCGGAGATTCTAGAACGAATTTTTATCGGCGCTGCCATTTTTTTTTTTTTTTGTCTCGCAATGACCGTAAAATATAGTTTTATTATGCGCAATTCGCGGCGCGTTGGCTCGCGCGAACGTATACGAGAAGCATCCGTTTATAGTTCGAAAGTGTTCACGCTTCGTGGCATCGCGCGGAATTCCTTGATCCGACGTGTTTAACTCATCCGCGCACCGTGATTTCGCGCGATTAAAAGAAGACACGCGAGCAGCGGAAAAAGCGCTTTTACGTACGTTGTAGTACGGAACATGTAGCGCCTGCCAGTTCTCTTTCAATTTATCTCGAGCACGTTGATTTCCCGTTGTTGATTATACAATTAAGAGCTCTCGAATTACACATTTGTGAGGATTTATATTTGATATTCGAGATTAGGAAAGACACGTTGAAAATTAAGAAATGTTTAATAATCGACGAAGTAAAAATCGTAAAACTCTCTTTGCCTTGATTTGCAGCGCCTGGCGGCCACGAGCGAACGTCTTGTCAACTTCAAGGCGCGATTGATCACCTCCATCATCTAGGACCTCACTCGACGACCGAGATGAGGAAGCATATTAGAAAGAGACTCATCGGCCTTGGTACCGCGCCACGTGCAGGACACCATCGCCGAATCGCCTCTGCCAGAAGGGAGCACGGGTACGACGTTGGCAACGGGACCGATCTTTTCTCTGACGTTGCCCCCTTGTCCCCGAGATCCTGAACTCAATTCCTTCGTCGATGGCCGTCGAGCTCTTCGTGAAAACAACACTTAGACATTCGTCACCAAACGCGTTCTCTCAAACGATCGATGTTAACTCAATTCCGTCCGACTCTATTCACTCCGTTCTCGACTTAACTTTCTCTATTTTTTTTTGTTTTTTGTTTCTTTCTATCTTTCTTTCTCTTTTTGTTTCTCGCATTTTTACTCTTCTTCTGTCTTGTTTCTATGTTAATTTTCTTTAAATTTCTGTTACTTATTTTTCTCTTTAGTTGACTAGGATATAAACGACATAGAAAGATTTCTGTACGCAGTAGGCGATCGTCGTTTTAAGACGATTGAATTTAATTTTTGTTATTGCGTGGCTCGCGCCGCCATGGTACGATAGAAGCACATTGAAAGAAAGAGAAAGAGACGGTGAAACTGCAAAATTATTTTGAATTTGTGATACTGACACGCTCCTCCTCCGTTTGACAGTTCGAACGAAATGATTTATGCACCGACGACTATACGACTATCGAGTTTCTCTTTCGCGCTCTCGTGTCGAGAAACTCCGTCCTTTGACATTTAAAAAACTGATTACAAAATTCGCGATTAAAGTAAGAATAGAAAATCTATTTTTTTTATGTAAAAACACGAAAAGAGCTTTCACGATTTTTTCCTTTGTTTGTAAGAAGGCTAATAAAGAAGTGTGCCGCTGGAAGAATTTATAGATTCACAAGTGTGCTTTTCTCGACTATTCGCGTGAACATTTAGATCGATCACCATTTTGTGAGCAAACGAGAATAAACGAGACACTACAAACTTGTACATAGTCCCCCAAAATGCAATAGTGCCAGGCATTTATTGTTTCATGTAGCACTGCTTCTTTATATCCAATGTATTTTTTTTTCTTTCTATCTTCCGTAAAAATAGCGGTGATGTTAAACTTCCAAACAATTTAAGGTATAATTAAATTCGCTGAATATTGTTAATGTTAATTAAAAATAGACTTCGTTCTCCTCAGATGTGTGCTTCAGTTGGCATTGATTCCGTCACCGCGGAGAGTTATTAACAAGTTTTTTTTTTCGCTTCTTGGATTTTCTCGTGGTGAGAAGATTCAATAAGCGACACATAACTTGAACAAACACGAAGTCGTCAGCATGAAACGTAATGTTTCTCTTCTCTAGACACCGAGCATACTATTTCTCTATGTAAAACGTCCCTGTTGTTTTGTAGTGAAAATAAATATTATTGTAATAAAAAGGGATTTTTATTTTTATATCGTATTCTTGTGTATCTTCCTTATCTTCCTTATTGTTACTACTGTGTCTATTTTAAAGTCGCAGTAAGAAATATAAATGCGAATGTATGTTCTCATTCTTATTAAACTCTTATTAGTTAGTATTGTTCGTTAGAATTTTTCTTTTCACAGTACAAAAATATAATTAGAAAAATATTACGAGGAAAATCAAATCAATTTTCAGACACTTGCGACAAGTTCTTTTCAAATCGAACTTGGATAAACGGCATATATTCACAAATCACAAAAATTTTTCAATAATATAAAATACGTATTAAAATTCTCTTCTAATTTTTAAACACGCGCACTATTGCAATTCCATAACACAAAGTACACTTATAATTATTTATCTTGCACGTATACATAGGCCTAGAATTATTGTAATTCCATCGTTGCATTTTCTCCAAATCTCCCACAGCACGAATCTTATCTTTTTGTAAGGTAATCATTATATCGCGAAGAACCTTATCACAAATACAGGTTTGTATTGTATCTTGCGCTTCGCAGATTCTCGTTGAGATTCCTTTTAATCGTTATTTATCGCTCAATTGAAGTATGCAGTAAATCATAGCTGTCAAAGTATTATTGTTGATTTGGGACTCCGCTTTTCACGTTTCTTCGGTCGGTAGTTCGTGTTCTAAAACGCAAGAGTCCCAGCGGCGTAGCTATGACGGCGAAACCAGATTCGGCATCTCTTCGTCTGTGATGCCCACGTAAACCGGATCGCCCAGGCGGACTGTTCCATTTGGACCTCGCAGTGCAAGATGAATACCCAGAATTGGGCTGTAACTGCTTTTGGATCGGAGTTCCGGATCGGCAAACTGTCTGTAACTGCAAAAAATAAATTTTTTATTTTATTAGCAGCAAAGACACTAATGAAATTATAGTTTTGTTGTATTTTGTTGTTTTGTACGTGTATTATTGTTATATATATACGTTTTATTTATACCTTCTCAATGTCTTTAAAGGCTCGGTATTGGGATGTTTTGTTCCAGTTTCCGGGTTTATCGTAGTAAAGATGCACCTCGTACACGGCATAACATTTCTCATGATCACGTCGCCAATCTTCATCCAATCCCACTTATCCTCTTCGTAAGGCATAGCGCCCTTGACCACAAAGTTTGGACGAAATTGCAGCGGCGTGACTTCTTCCTCGAGTCGATTATTCAGTTCTGTTACCGAAGCTTCGTTGATGAGATTGTAACTTGTCGCATCCGGAAAAGCTCCCTTACAGAATCGTAATTTCGAAAGATTATAAAATAAGATATCGATATTGACATTTTAAAAGTATTTATTTAAATATTTTAGAAAGAAAATGTATTAATTATTTACATTGTACTATTAATATAAGTAATAGATACGTACAGTATCTGTTGATTCTAGTCGGAAAACCTTGTTCTTCTCTCTTACTTCTCTCGTCGGTTGATCTACCGGATAATAGACCAATCGAAGACCGGTATCTTCTTGAAGAAGAAAGCGTGACAGCCATCGAGCTGGTTCTTCGCCACAATCGCATGCCGGCACCGCTTGACCCCACACAGCGGTTTGAAAACTTTTTCCACGTAGTTGAGCAAGGTCCATCGACACTGACATCATACCCGGAGCGTTGAACGTCAATATGGAACCAGAAATGCTGGGTATCACCTTCAACAGCAAAGGATTACAGTTAGAACTAATATACTTACTGTATTAATATTTTAATAAATTTTTTTAAGTAATAAAATAAAAAGTTAAGAAAGAGAATTATTCTAAAAATTGTATTCTAAAAATTTTATTATTTTCTTATCAGGATTATACATATAAATCTTGATTCTTACCTGAACCATCTTAGGTATTTGTCTGGCTGTGACAAAGTGTCCGTCAAGATCTATAATCATCAATGTGCGATCCCTGAGCCAGCCGGATCTCAATCCTAACATCGTGCATTCCATAGAATTCATGCGGATCGTGCCGAGTGATTTAACAGGAAACACAAATATATCGCTCAATTCACCGACTTTTCGCCATTTCGACGGTGGCTTAGGCTTTTTTTGTTTCTTGGCCCACCACCACCAGAAGAAGAAAACCGCCGAGCCGGCGCCCACAACCAGGGCCGTGGCGTATGCAAATCGCGTTCTGTCTAAAAACCAAAAAGACATAAACAAAAATAACACTGGTAATTTAAGGAATCATATAAAGGGATTACATAAAGAATGATATAAAGAAATCAATGAAAAGAACATCTAATATTTGTCTTTCCTTATTGTTCCCAATAGGTTTTAAATTGCCTGAACTAGTTGATAGCCACATTGCGATAGTCGACCAGACCGTGACAAACGGATTTTTCTTTGTATCACGATTTTATCTTCCAGGTCACATGTATAATGAACGTGATCAAACAGTTAAGTTGTGCAGCATTCATTCATTTTTTTATGACACAAATGTAGTTCGTCAATTAGTAACCACCAAGTAGCAACCGGTTTTATAAGTTCCGGAAACTTTTTATAAAACAGTAAACGATGAAAGAGAGAGAAAAAGAAGAGGTCATCTGGTCATTAACCGCAATGCAATATATAACAGCTTTGAATTATTGCGCGTGTAATACATGTGCGATGTTACGTGACGGAAAATAGTTCAATTTTCATGAAGTTTAATGATGCGAGCTGCACGTTCGAGAAAACGTGTCACGCGTCAAATGCAAAGAAGTAGATGTATATTTTTTGCGTTCGTTTTTGTTGGTGCATAATGACATGCACACGATATCACTGAATCGGCAACGCAACGCACTTTGACGCAACGGTGCGTAGCGAGTACATAGCGCAAAGTTCATACAAAGATCTTATTACTTCGAATGTTTCCAACGTTTCTATTCCGTAACACCAGCTTCTCTTCGACGAAACTCGTTAATTTTAGGTGTTAAGTAGCTTGTGCTAATTAGCGCCTAAAATTAACACTCTGCATTCACAAATTACATAGATTTACTATTTCTCTTGCTGCGCTATGCTTTAGACAATATCGCCTAGAATAATTTTGTAGAGTAATTTTTATGCAAGATATGATATACCGTAAATTTCATTCACATTTTAGAATATAACTTGCAAGTGCTGATAAATCGTGAGTTTTTTTTTATACATTCGAGTGGAGTATTAAATTGATAAAACGACGCGACGGTTTTGCGGTGTAAATAGTGACGACTGGCGATTAAAACGTGCTGAGTAACGTTGACGCATTTTAAAAATAGACAGGACTGTTGCACGAGTACTCTGTCGGCAAAGAGATGCATCTTTAGTCGTATTTAAAGCGTGCTTCCTGTCAATCACTTAAAAAATCGGAAAAAGTGTCATTATAACGGAACTACATGATGCGAAACGGACGACAACGTCAGATGCGAGCAATAAACGCGCAATTTGTTTAAATTGGAGCGCGCAGCAATTTGTCGCAATTTTTTCAAGTGAGTGCAAGCTCGAAATTGGGTCTGAATAAAAACAGCTTGTCATATTTAAATTGAGTCCTCATTACGATTCTCGCGAGCTGACGTACACGCTTCCGCATAAGCGAAATACTCTTCTATATAAAGAGGTTTTTGATCGCGTAAATAATTTTGTCTAGCTGTAAATCGAAAACGCGGCAAACGCGTGACTTATTTCCTCGGAGTAATAATAGTTTTGAAAAGGGGAATAGTTTCTGAAAGGGAAAAAATCTCTGTCTCTTTCTCTCAAACTATTACGGGGGACTACGCACTCGTCGCAGAATCAATACCGCCAGAAACAGACATTATTCGAACGTGAGGGGAATGTAGCTGTTCTTTTAATGCTCTAGAAAAGAGAGATGTCTTACTGTTTTTTTTTTTTTTTTATGATGGATTTTAAAGAGATCAAAATGTACAAACTGTTATCCGAAAAAGATTGTAGATTATATTAAAAAATTATAAATTATATAAATATAGTATCGAAAATACAGATATTGTGATCATTTTTGTTAATAGTGTTTTTTTGTTCTAACAATCTAAAATGTATTATTTGAAATGTATTAATTTTTAAAATGTATTAATCGTTAGAGAGAGATATCTCATCTTTTGATGCTTGTAACAGGAAATGGCGCATTTGTCAAATTATTCACTTATTTCATTCTTTTAATAATGTTGTTAGTGACGAAATAAAGATTGTGTTTATAAAAAGAATAAAATTGAGAAAAAGCGTACAAATTACTTATAAGAAATGTGCGAAATACTGAAGATTCCGTGCAATCATTTCCCGAGTCACAATGGTTTTCCACTCTTACGCCTTGCATCTGTGGAATGTTAGGTTTACGCTCATATAATTTATTCACCACGATATTTACACATTAGAGAGGCAACATGTGCAGATAAATATCTATTTTTATTATAATGGAGAGATGACAGACACATATTCCAATTTATACATTCAAAAAACAAACTAAGCAAACACGTACTTTACATTAGTCAATTTTATATCAATTGTAAAAGTTATAAAAAATTTCAAAATTGTTTAATTCTTTTATTTTCTGTTTTCTCCTTATTATAAACTTTAATTTAGCAAATCTTTAGTTTAACAAATCTTAAGTTATCTTAAGATCTTTCATTATGTTTTAGATTATCATATAATATGATAAGCTACCATAGGTTTTAATTAAAACAAACGCGCAATGTATCATATTGGTACTGACTATGAGATGCGTTTTAGATAATGCCGTATCAACAGAATCTTATCACAAGCAGATGAGTAGAAAAGATTTTTATCATATTATATAAGTTTCTGTTGTTTTTTTAAAATTGTTTTTTTTTCTTTTTTTTTAATTTGTTGCAAGTTTAACAATGCAGTGTTTGTATTTTTCTCACATTTATTTTCTATAAATTTTTACTTTTCTTCTTTCTTCTAACACTATCTTATAGTTTATGTCACAATCTATATTTTTTATGTAAATTGTGTCGCCGCATGTTTATCAGTCTCGCACATGTTGATATATGTCACATTTCTCTCTCGCGATTTCTGCTTATTTCCAAGACAAAGAAATCAATAAACCAAGACGAATATTTATAATGTTCTTACATTATGATGCAAAATCCTTTGCACAAATACAAGTTATCGCTAATAATAATCACTAAATGATACCGATATATATATGTATAGTTACCCATTCAAAGTTGAGAATGACGTAACAGACACTGACCGACGTGTGTGTTTGTGTGTGTGATCTCAGATGAAGTCTGACCAAAGATCGTCTCAGAATCCTCGGACAACAGAAAACTTCACCTTCTCGCAGTCTTTGTGGTACTGGTATCAACTTTTACGTGCACAGCAGAAGTCCTCCTCGTGTGACGAAGACACCGTTATCTTTTCGCGTTACGTTCTGCTGTCTTCCTTCATCATTATAGCCAGGCGAAGTCGCTGCCTCGCCGACATGAGGCACAAGCCATCACAATGTGGGAGAGCATTATATCCAGAACTGGAACATAGCTTTCTACAAGTGTGTGTGGCACATGCGCTCAAGCCGGTTGGACACGTGAACCGTTTTCTGCTGCCTTTTAAGAGCCAAATGTGCGGCCAAATGTAAATGATTAATTTGTTCTGATTATACAAAAGAATTCGCGCAGAGTTGTAAAAATTACTTAAGTGACGAACGAACTCTTTCCTGTCTTATGTTGCCCTAATTATACAAAGTAGATTTGTATACTTTTTTTTTTCAAAAGATTTGCTAAAAATACATTTAAACAAGTATTGAAGCACTGCGACATATTAAAAATTTTAGATTCTGTTCGGAAAAAAAAAGAAAAATCATATACTTTTGATTTGACATTTAAATCTAAAAGCAAAATATCAAACAAATTTTATAGACAGTAGAGCGAAATCAATTTAATACATATGCATTAAATACATTTATTTAAAATATTTATTACTTACATAAAAATAATTTCTACATTCCAGTAAAATTATATAACGAAGTAAATTGAAATTGAAATGAAGAACGATATGTATTATAAAACTGGATAAAAAAATTAGTAAAAAATTTGTTTACTTGTGCGCAGTGCTAATATTCATGTTATGTTTTATCTTAGTCATGTTCTATTTTATTATATTAAATTTCGCGCCTTATTGCGTGCGCAAGTTCGAGATCTCGATTTTCCTGGGGATTTTTTCTACTGCACTGTATACCCAGCGAACTGTCATTACTGTCATCCGTTATATTCATCAATGATACCACGGCAAGTGTTTTGCAGTCACGGGAGGTGTTTCGATGTATTTATCAAGGCTTCCGAGAAAAAGCGATAAATTTAATTCATTGATTATTATACTAATATAAATGTAATTTTACTTGTAATCGTGTTGCATTATTGAAGACATAAATAGAAGGTGAAGCTATTGTTTATTTGATCACATACGCACGCTTCGTATACGAGGTAAGTCGATTATCAATGATCTATTCTCTTGTCGAGCATGTCTTTGTCAGTTTTTGCATTCAATCGAAATTTCCATTGATTCAAACAGATGTATTTCGATTCATAACGTCAATTTAAAATGAAAGAGGTTAATACCGTAAAACGCTGTGTATTACAGCATGTACGTATGTTTGTGTCGAAATCGCTATTAAGTGAGCTTTTAATTTTATCAGCTATTGTGCTACGCAGTATCTTTATTGAATACTCATTCTAGAATTGTGTCGTACATTTTTTTATAGACTATTCATATGCCAGTTTTTTTCACTTATGATAAGAAATCCCATTACGAATAGTGTGTTATCATTTGCCAAACATTCGGACATTGCACCAAAAAAAATTAAATTTTTATTAATATTGTTTCAGAAAATATATAAAACTGGGAATGAAACACTTAACCGTGTCACAATGATATATTTTTTGTTACAGCTGACAATATGCCAATTTTATACAGTGTGGTGGCTCGTGGAACAATTATATTGGCAAAGCATGCTGCGTGTGTCGGAAACTTTGAGGAAGTAACAGCAAAAATCCTGGCAAAGATACCACCAGACAATGACAAACTTACATATTCACAAGGGCCTTATTTGTTTCATTACATCTGCGAGGATCATATTATTTATATGTGTATTACCGATGACGTATGTATATAAAGTATATACCAAGAGATAAACATTAAGAATGTAAAATCTTTAATGTCTGATGATTTTTTAAATTCTCAAAAACACAAATACGTATGTGTTTTTTAATCTTCAATGTAATTTAAACTGAACTATTGACACCGAAGAGGATCTGACCTTAGGGTTAAAATGTTTGTTAACGTTTTTATTAAGCAGTTTATAATAATAAAAAATACGCAATCAGAGTTGTCTTTTATGCAAACTTAAGCATTTGCATTCTTATTAAGAATGTGTACATTCGATATGTAACTTTTATTTCAGGATTTTCAAAGGTCTAGGGCATTTTTATACCTCAATGAAATTAAAAGGCGATTCTTGGCTGTTTATGGCCCAGGTGCTCAAACTGCCGTGGCATATGCCATGAATACAGAATTTGGTCGTGTTTTAGCCAACGAAATGGTAATAAAAATTTAAAAATGAACAAAAATCGATTGAGACTAAAAAGAAGTCGATCGGTTCAGTCATTACTGAAATATGAATATTTTATTTTTTCACAAATGTCAAATTTAAATGTGCAATTTCGCGTAATAGAGGCACGGAGTGCTCGCACTGTTCGCATGCGATTTCATTGCACGTGAACTTGGTGCGAGGCTCTACCGTGCTTCTTGATTAACGAAGAATCAAGGCTCATATAGTTTAAAACTAACAACGAATTTTAATCGATACATAAAAGCCGATATGCTGGAAGTTTGTGCAAAATAATATGTATATATATTTATTTTTGTAAATAGTACATTAATACACATGATTATTTGAATTGAAATTTTAATTCGTGAATTTATATAGGATGCTGAATTTGCATATATATAAAAAAACATTTTAAAATTAACCTTTGAAATAAATTAATATTGATTAATACTCAATACATTCTATAAGAACTTTCTATAAAATCTGTTATGGTCTTTTTTCTTCTCAGAAACATTACAGCGAATCCAAAGATCTTGATAGATTATCCAAAGTTCATGGTGAATTGGACGAACTTAAAGACATCATGGTTAAAAATATTGATAATATAGCCATGCGCGGAGAACGGCTAGAATTACTTATAAACAAAACGGAAAATTTGTCTGTTAACGTACGTACAATTACGCTCGTCTTTCAAACGTGGCCGAATTTTTTGTAATAATTATTTCAATTTTTTTAATTTTAGTCTGTCACGTTCAGGAAAACTAGCAGAAATTTAGCACGCTCTTTATTTTGGAAGAATGTTAAAATCTATGTTATTGTTGGTGCCATTTTGATTGTAAGTTCACTATTAGACCTTATGTCTTATATCGATCTTATCGCGATCTAACAACATTCGATTTTTATCTGCAGGCTGGAATTTACGTGATCGTCTCTATAGCATGTGGGGGTCTGGCCTGGCAAAAATGTGTTGGAAATTAATTCTTACATATATATTGGATTGTTCGGAAAGTACGTAACGATTTTTTAATGAAATTTTAAAGATTTATTGTGTCGTATCGACTCACATAATTTAGCTCCTATAAGTGCTCATACATGGTGCTGTTCGATGTTTTTAGTGTCTGCGTGATGTTTTATGTACTACATGTCTAAAACATGTTGTCACTTACGGTAATATTACCTATTAAAAAACGTTACGAACTTCCCAAAGAAACCAAGTACATATATTAACATTTATATACACACACATATATATATATATATACATACATAATATATGATAAAATCCAAATGTCGAGTGATCGCGGATAATAGAGAGAAAGATGCAAAACAATCTGAGTATGAGACTGATGAAGATCTGCGAGGGTACAGGCATCCTTTGTATTGTTACAATTTAGTTTTTTTATATAATGTGAGAACCAACATATAGACTACGTTTGTCACAGTAATGCTTACATTACGATCATTTTATAAGAAATGTAACATATATATTTTCACTCTGTAGATTAAGACATGTACATCTTGATTTTAATTTTTTCCACCAAACTACGCAACACGTGTTCCATTTTGTTAAGAAGCAAAAATAAAAATTGTTTTATTGTTCACATGTTACATTTGTAAGTTTATTATCTTTCATCCTAAATCTCCTCAATATCGTACATTCGCAAAATCTAAATATTCAGTCACTTACATGAATTACTTTCATGAAGTAGCAATATTTATTATATATAAGTAGTGATATTTAATACATAGGTTATTTGTCGCGCAAAAGATATATATTATTAATATCTTTTCGGACGCGCGCGCGCCTGAAAAAAAAAATTTATCTCAATAAATCATCATATACGAGAACGCATGCGCGTATTCTCTTTTCCCAAGAGAGCAATGTACGAAGTATATTTAAAAATTCATTCAAGATTTAATAAATAATTAATTGGACTCTGTCAGTAACTTATCTAAAATTTAAATATAAATTTATCTACAACTGTTTATAAGACATGTTTTGCACAAATATCGAGGAAAAGTGATCATTCAATTTTTTTCTCGGTCCATTCTGTTGCTGCACGAGCGTGCGCCGAGATGCAACAATCGTCGTTCGGCGCAGCGGCGTGCGACGGGTGGCGGCGTCGCGGCGCCGCGCGGCGCGGGCGCTTTCGTCGCGACGCCCGGGCCATCACAGCAGCCCAGCGACCCTCGCAGAATGTCGATGCCTCGCGTGGCGCACCCTTCGGGAGGTGCTGAAGTGTCTCCGTCGTGCCTCATGTACGCGCGCCACGATTGATCGCGCTCCATACTCCGAGCTCGCTTTTGGAAAACGTTTCCTTTCTCTCTCTCTTCCTCTCTAATAATACTCTCCCGCTCTTACTCGCTTGATTTGCTCAACAAGTTTCACAACCCTTTTGCCAGAGCGTGTAAAAAAAAAAAAAAAGAGAAAAGAAAGAATCTAGCAAGACGCTAATAAAAAGAAAAAAAGAAATACCGGAAGTTGAGTCCGAATGGGGTGAAATGAAGTTAACGAGTTCGTGAGGAGTTCGCGGGAAAAAAGCGCGGCTCGCATATATACACCTCGTGCGATGAGCCGCTTTTAGTAGGTACGCGTGTGCGTGTGCCGGAAACGCGTTGGTACGTGTGTTTACAACCTGTGGGTGGCGGCGGCAGCGGTAGCGGCGGCGTTAGGCACCGATTACGGGATATGGATTCGCTGTGGACCCGGGTGGAGGCGGAAGGCGGTAGATGACGGGTCCGCGGCCGAGCCCGGCGAGAAGAGGCGCCGAATGAAAGTGAAAACGAAGGACAGTGCACGGTTCGTAGTACTACGATGTGAGAGGGAGGATGCGTCGCCCACGGGAGAACGACGACGTAGGATGCGGGAAGAAGACGCACGCCGGAAGGCGAACGATGTCTTGAACTCTTCCCGTGAGCGCATTTCCTTCTTTTTTCTTCCGTAACTCTTTTTTTTTTTCGATGAACAAGAAGACGCGGAAATACACGGAATTCGGCGTTGGAGGGAAAATCTGATAAGACTGACGCTTTTTTTTTTACGTTGAATTTGACATCAAAATTGACAAGTACTGTGGTGTAGTACTATAGTGTATATCGTTTTAAGATGGATTATTATTTATTACATAGAGGATTGAATTATGTATGATGTTTTGCATGTGAAATCGTAGCACGACGATGTAAGATCGATCGAACGACACAGAAGCTATTCTTGAAATAGATGGCCGAAATTTGCAGAAATATCCTCGAGCCAATCTGGAAAATTGAATTTTGAACTAAATCATAAAGAGATTTTTGAGATATTTGTAAAACATTTTCTTGAAGTTCGAAGAATAATTTAAATTAAACCGATTAACGAAAATATAACTTACAAATTTATTTAGCAATTCACTTAAAAATTTATTTAGAAAAAAATTTATTTATTTAAGGACTTTTGTGAGAATCTGATTTGTGCGATATAAAGGTTTCGAAATAACCAACGCCAGCTTTACGAATAGTTTTTTTTTTTTTTTTTTTTGCGTTTTGATAGTTCTCGGTGTATCATTTGCCGGGCGTTTACTTTTCATCTCGTTGCGTGCATTATTGCGTGCATCTGGTGCAACACATACACACGAGACCTGTAGTTTAGATAAAAACGTCAGAACGCGACATCGCCGGCGTAAAAAGGCAATGAACTGCTTCCGAGCATGAATGTGAAGTGGAAATACGCCGTGTGCCTTTCCCCGCACGCGACGGAAAATCGTTGCTACGGAATTCTGGGAAAACAACAACTGCACTAGTGTATCAGCGAGAGAGACTGCTACTATATTGACACACCGGTGGATATAGAATCTTCGTATCGATTCTCGCAATCCTTCCGCCTTGTTGCATCCGGTATTGTTATATCTAGTTGTTTTTCTCTCATCGTATTCTGATTTCTTTAATATCTTATAAGTTATTGTTTTCTAATTTCTTACTATCTTATAAATTATTCCACACATACTGTTTGATGTTTGACGTAATTTTTTAACTATGTCTAGTTTATCCAGCTGAAATTACTGTACCAACGCTGTTACATATTTAATGTTGAGAGTCTTTGTCAGAAATTTTTTACTTTTGTCACATTTAGTGACAAAATTTAAGATAGTACAAATCAAGAGTTACTCTTATGTCTTGTTCGCAAAATCGATATTATATTGCAATAATATAAAACAGAAACACGATTCGTGCGATCGATATTATTCTGTTTGCTACGTTGCAGCCGCAAAATTTATTTGTGTTGTCTGCGACCGATACGAAACGTGGCGGACTGACCCCGCGTTGCTTCTGCTGTTGCCTAGTGTTTCCCTAATGTGCGCGGGGAGTCATTTTGATGGAGAAATATTCGATGCCACGTATACGAGCCATAAAACGTTCGAGAAACGGGAGGGTCCGTCGTGGAACGGCGTTAGGGACGAGCCCGAGCGGGAAGAATGTTCATTGACGTTCGAGCCCCCCCCGTATCCTGGCAAGGAAGCGTTTTACTGCCTCCGCACTGGATCACTTATACGACGACAAATGTTCTCTGAAGGTACGAGGGCCATTGGCTTCTTCTGCTGCGAGTGGGTTATCGAACTACTGCGAAATATGCGATACTTTGTTTACTTTTATTTGTAATTTTTCTCGTTAGTTGCATGTACAATTAGTAAATGTATTGCGGTAATTCAATCGGCATTTTCCCTTTAATTTTGTCCCCGCTCGAAAACACAAAACGGTTACTTACGTTGGTATTAATATTGTATGGTGAAGTTTCTCAAGTTTCGAAGGCTGTAATCGCCGGAGGCTTTGCGCGATAACTTCCGCGAGTAATTATGCATTCCGCGCATAAAGCAGCGTCTTACTTGGAGTATCTTGTTACGACTGCTAACATCAACCTTGCGTAGCAGCGAACTTGCCGCTAAGTCTTAGAAACAACACGACTAAGTGCATAAGTCTCCGCCTTATAAGATAAACTATAACTTTCGTACATGCAATGTGTCGCCTATCGCATTCCTCTGTCGGTCGCGTTTTTAAGTAATTCTCTCATGTATGAATAAAATCTCTCGATTGGCGTTTTTTGTGCGAATAAAATATTCCCTCTGTCTACGCTTTTTGTTCTATGATTCAGTGAGGAATTATTAAAAACGGAACATTGATTTATGTTTTATAATTCCGATTGAAATTATCACTGCGCCGCAAAGCAGATAATTAGCTCGAGAAGAAAGCCAGATTCAATTTCCTTACCTTGCGTAATTAGTTTCGAAGCACGCTCCCGTGCCGTCTCGTCACCTTACGTAATTAAGAGCATCGAAGCTCGTTTCCGAGACTGCCCGCAACCAGATAAAGTTTCTCACGTAGAGCACGTAATAAGTATCGCTAAAAATTTCGGAAAAAAACACATTGAGATAAGAAAGATAAGATTATGTTTGTAGATTTTTTACGTTATATCGATTTTATATAGTAGATTTACGTCTTATGTATTTACAGGTGACACTTATTGATGGTAATTCTTTTAAAGCAAAGTAAAGAAGCGTCATAATGATATTATCGTGTTTAGAGGGTGAAAAACCACCCTGAGAAGCAGTTTTCAGCGACCACCCTAGATCGCTCGGCGACTAATAAGCGAGATAAGCGTCGAAATAAAAATCACGGCTTTCCGACGCGTGCTCACGCAATCGTGTATCTCGCGAAGGGATGCAAAGAAGTACCTTTGATATCCGGGGATACGAAAAGTTTGTCGTTAAAAAAGAGGGTCGCGCGGCACGCTCGTCGGCTCTTTTCACCGGAATATTTTCGCATCGCGCGGTCGAGAGCCATCTCTGTCGTCTCTTCTTCGCGCGAACGACAGATAGAAGAGGAGACAGTGGCGTTGAGACGATCTGTCTTTCAAGAGCCGATTCTTTCAGGCTGCAAACCCGGCGGATTGTGTGCGCAAGGGTCCACCCTCTTTAGAATTTCTCGTCCGTAGAGAAGATCGTCGAAGACAAAGGGGGTTGGCGCGCGAGAAACGAAACGAGGAGAGGCGCGAGGGAGAATTGGGAGTCTCTCTCTCTCTCTCTCTCTCTCTTTCTCTCTTCGGAAGGGAGGTGTGGTTGAAACCGAGGGTTGAAAAAGCGAGAAGGAGATAAGAAGATAAGGAAGATGGGAGAGTGTTCACCGGATCTCAGCCTTCGGCTACGCGAGGGCAGCTCCGACTCCAGGGACTCCTTCTACATGGACTTCGCTCAGGTAGGACGAGGGGAAAAAAAAGGGGTGCCACACACGTACCTTGCAGATTAAAAATCATCTGTCTTGAGCAACCGAGGGTAATTACTCGGAAAGATTTCGGGCGGCACGGCGAGAATTATGAAGGTCTCTGATTCTAAATCGCCGTTTTCTCAATGAATTATTACGAAAAAGAGACACAATTACAAATAAAAATTTTTTACTTTTTATAAGTTCTAAAAATTTATAAAAAAATATATATATGTAATACGAAAACGCGTGGAAGATAAAAATTTGATAATTACTCCTTTGTTGATTAATGCAGAGAAACGAGAGAGAAATAATTTTTGGGACACGAGTGCCAGATCCCGATAAATTTCAATTAAATTATTCTCGGGATATTCTCGGCTCCGAATTTGACCCCTCTGAAATCGGATTAAAGTGTGAAGTGACGTGCCGAACTGAAATGCCACAATAGAGTTTATACATCCCGAAAGATAAATTCAATATTCTCATATATGTGTCACGATCTCCTTCTATTTGCAACAAAACGTAAACTAGCTGTTGAGTCTTGATATAATTTCAAATATAATTTAAATAACGAGTTTTAGACGCAGGATAAAAAAACCCATAAGGTTAAAATAGACCGACTTTAATCAATTCACGCGTAAACAAAAACCGAACGAATTGTAATAAATAAATAGCGTTATCGATTCTTGAAAAGATGTAAATTAATATCAGAGACATCCTGAGAAATCTCTGTGCGCGGCTCGAGACGAATATAGCGAGTCACACGCTCGGAGTTCGGAGAAGTTTCTTCTTCCGAAAGAGAAGTCGAAGCTAAGATTAAAAGGCGGTAGCTGTGAACGCAGATCTAGACAAGATAAGACGATATCAAAAATCTTAAACAAACGATAATACGAGGCAAGGTCAACAACCGTCTGCAATCGCTTTTGTCAATTCGAATTCGCGAAGTGAGTGATCGGAATTTTAGCAGAATAAGAAGAGAGGGAGTTGACATCCAATTGTGATTGGAGGAATCAAAATACATTCGACATCCTTAGATCATTAGATATAAACGTTGAATCTCAGACTTGGAGCGTCAGTCAATGCGGTCAGTACCATAAATTTCAACGTTCGACATCGTCAGTCCTAAACTTTTCAGTAGTAATCGATACTTCGGTCTTAGTCAGTCAGTCGGTCAGTTTACAATTCTCGATTTTTGTTCGATAATTTGCTGGTTCTCAGCTTGGGGTCGAAGCTTCGACTTTTTGTGTGTAACAAAAAGTAAAATTATGACCGAGATAGATCAAGCAAAAGTAAGACAAAAAAATTAACGATAGTTTACAGAAACACCGATTAAAATCGTGTTCAATTAGAGACCTGCGCTATTTACTTTAGTCATGTGTCGTATCACACACTTGGTTTATTTAATTGCCTTCGATTTGCATTTTTCACACTGCTCTAATTTTTTCGTATTTATACTCTGTCCCAGTTTCTTCTAAAAATATTGATATTATTGTTTTTTTGTAAAAAAAAAAAATAACGCGCAAATACTCCAATTATTATTCTGTAGGAAAAAAACGACATGACGTAAAACCAATATGTCAGCTACATGTAACGTATTTCCCGATCTTATCCCGCAGGGTATCGATTCCGATATCGAGGAAGTGACGCGACCAGGCGACAATAATTCCGATCCCATGCTGGAAAACCACTTGGAGGAGAACGGAAACGAGCTGCTGCCGCCGATCGAGGACATCACAACGATCCCCGAAGAGGCCTCGGAAGAATTAAGAGAGGAGGAGGAGGCGGCCGCGTTGGAAGCTGCGTTGCGAACGCCAGACGGTGGCACGATTAGCACGGAAATCGAGAAACCGTCGGCCGCGACGCTCACGCAGGAGTGAGTACAGAAAGTACCCTTTTCTTTGGCTCCCTATAAAGCATACCACTCGAGACGTGGTACTCCGCTCCGTTTTTCCTCGTTGCTAATTTTCGCAATCGTAGATTCAACAATCTACGCGCGACGCATACTTTCCGTAGACCACTTGACTCGCGCCAAATAGACAGAAATACATAAACAGAAAAATAAGTGTCCTCAGAATATAAGCAGCTTGGCAGCGAAAAATAATTTGTGTAATTTATTCAAAATCCAAAAAAAGCAGATAACGGTCAGCATCATGTTTTTCTTGCGTCGTGCAGAAAACGAAGCTGAAGAAGAAAGACGAGCAGTCTCCGTCGATTCCACCCGTTTTGTATCGATTGTTGCCGCTTTGTATGCACCACCGCAACGTAAATTACAGCCTCCCCTAAAGAGCCAACGTTTCTCCACGTCTCTTCATTGAAGTGACCAGCGCCGGCGGTCCCGGCGGGCAGCATTAATCACCGTCTGCGATTAACGCGCATTTCCCTCGGTTCCCGACATATACGATCCTGCACCTCGTATACCTCGCCGGCAATTAAACTTGATCGTGAAAAATGCTTCCGCGATTTTGTAATAACACATTTCTACCGCCCGACTTCTATCGCGCGCCATCGATTTTACGTTTGCTTCCCCCGTCGTAGAAAAAACTTTCGACACAATTTCCGCCGAAAACAGACCGGCTGTCTTGAGGCATTCCATTTGTGAACATGACTTCGGGCGATTGCAATTGGTTGTGTGATCAACCAAAGTGTAATACAGAAGAGATTTCTTTTTTTAATAATATTATGTTACATATAAGGTTTTTCAATAAAACAAAAATGTTTGTCGCATTATTATTTGTTTTTATTTAGATAATAATCTTAAATAAAAATAGCTGTTATCTGTACATGTTTAATTTTAACATTCCTGCAAGTAAGAGAACTATGCGGTTCCTGTCCGACAGATTTCACGTAACATATGGCGTGCGTTCACAAGCTGCCGTTCATCGTTGTTCACTGTGGTGTCTCAAACAATTGTCTGTAACAATTTGCCGAGAGACGAAATACCAAATCTCCCTCCAAATTCCAGCGAACAAGCGCGTCTGGTTTGCGCGCGAATTCGGTCCATTCGCGGAACTCGATTACTTCCGCCGGATATCGAACGTGAATTCACGTGCACACGGGTCCGACCATCGGCGTCAGAGTTAATATTGACCTGTCACTCGGTTATAGCTTACGCTCGATCTCCGTCCGTGTCTTCCCTCTCGCTTCCGACTCGACCTTCGAGAGGCCTCCTAACCCTCTCCCACTAAGTCTCCTGTTCGTGCCACCCACTCCCTTCGCGAACCCTCCTCTTCAATCTATCAGGAAAGCAGCTTATTCCGTCGATTTACATGCAGATTCAATCAATATCAGACACATACCTCCCCCCGACGACGTCGAGAATTTCGAAGGAGGAAAAAGTTTAATACAACGCATCTCATCTAAAATAAATGGTTGAAAAAAAAAATGTAATAGCATAGCGTGCACGTATTAATGGAAATAATGTGTTTAATTAAAAAAAAAACAAGTGGGAGATTAATGCAAAGGATTCGAAACGGTCAGGAAACATGGAAAGATAATGTGATAATGTTGAAAGAGAAACGTTGCACGTGCGGGAACGTGTCCGATACGCTTCACACATCCCGGAGGGGATAAAAAAATTTTCCAGTCATATCAGAGGCGTCGCTCGAACGGAAAATTTATATTCCACAATTATCCAACGCGCGCGCGAAAGAACTTCTCTCTCTTTCTCGTCGAACTTGTCGCCTTGATGGGAAAATGGTAGACACGGATGAAATACGGGAGAATGCCGTCAGATATTTTCCAGTGAATGTACGAGGGCCGTCCCGATCTTGGGTGGCGAAATAAAAGTCGAAACGTGTGAATATTGGAATAAACATTTCTCTGTATATTCTCAACACAACGCGTTCATCTTTCACGAAATAACTAAAAGAAAACTGTACAATTTTCAACTTTTTGTTTGTTATATTTCATACATTTTCTTGAGTTTTTCTTTTTAATGTAAAATTATTAATATTCTTTCAATTATATTATAAATTGATGAAGAACATTCGTAAAGCGATTGATAAGTATCCGAAACGACGCACAGATAGCGACAGTAGTATCACATTGTTGTAGTTGACAAGTTTCATTCTTCAGAAGAACAAATGTCAAATGCTGTTTGCATGACAGCAGCTCGTCCAGGTACGACTAGATTTACGGCATCGATGACTTCTTTGTTGCTCGACAATTTCTTTCTACCATTTTTTTACAAATTCGAAAATTGCATCACATGTATCTAGCGAGTAAAAAGCGTACGAGACAGCAATTTGAAACGTAACTCGTATTTTATATACGACATGTTTCGCAAATCTTTTTCTTAGAGATCTAGTACGTGATTGTGTTGTTCGTATCCTCCTGTTGATCTCCGTTCCTGGCACGCGAGCCCTTTCCCTTTCAATTATTTTCCAAATCCCCGTCACGTAACCGAAACAAAGCGATCAGCTGGCGCGGCTGGCGATGTAACGGCTTGTTACGCCGCTGCAAATTTGATATACCGCTAACGAGCTCGCTGTCAAACGTTCGCGTATCCAGGCAGGGACAGAGAAAGAGAGAGAAAGAGAGAGAGACGACACGCAAACGAGAAGGATCGATAGACACACGATGGTCAGGGAGCTGGTCTGCTCCGATTAGGGCCTCAGTTTGTGATGCGGGGTCCGTGAGTGCCGTGTCACGAGCCGGAGGGCCGTGATTGTGTCATCCGTTGGTGAGGGCCGTTCATGAGGGCCAACGTTCCGCCGAGACGATCGAGAAAAGCGCGAGTCAAGGTCACGGGTATGCTTATCAAGGAGACGTCCCTCAGGTATCACTTCAATGCGCTGTATTCGATATTGGCTGCGCGTGAGAGTACAAAGTGCTTTTCTCCTATTTTTTTCACCCATACACACACACACACACACACACACACACACACATAGTACGTCAACCCTTTATCATTTAACAATACAAATTAGAAATGAAATATTGCATTTTATACAAATAATCAGTAGCATTTTTATCGTACGCCGCAATGTTGTCGCCCGCAACACGGCCGCGCCGCGTGAATAAAACAAATCGGAAGCAGGGAGGGAAGTGATGTTAAAAGATGTGCGAGGGGTATGAGGTGTGTGACGGACGGCGAAATGACAAGCGATACGATCGATGTTCTTCGCTGACAGGCATCTCGGAGGCGTAATTCCCATTGTTCATAATATGTGGAAAGTGATGAAAAAGAGAAAGGCCAGCGAGCTGGAATTTCTGATGCGCGAAGTTCAAAGGCACTCTTCTCTCTTTCGCGCGCGCGCGCGTGAGAGAGTTCCCGAGAGTTCCTGAATAAGAGATGTACTTTGACAATGGCCGCGTGACAATTGAATTCAACTGAAATGCCACCGACGCGCGACGACGACGACGACGACGACATCTTTGCGAAGAATTTTCACGGAAAAATCGCGAGAAGTGTCTGGATCATACGCACGACAACGTGTGAAAAATTGTGAGGAAAATTGCTCGCCGTCGTACGGAATATCTGCTAGACATGTGCATACGTTTGACGGAAATGTAAACGCGCGAGATGTGAATTCTCGGCAAATAAAATGTGGAGAAGCATTTTTGTCGGAATGACAATTCGTCGCATCGACCTCTTTCGGAAACGAACGAAATGCAATAATTAATTGAATAAGAAACACAAAATTAAATAATTGATTAAATAATTTTCCTTAACACAATGAAACGACGATCAATTCAAGTGCGGTGAACTTCGCGTGTTCTTCGAGCGAATTAAAAATGCAAGAGAAGGTCAACGTCAAAGTCCGCTGAAACAAATTTTAATAATATAATAGATATTTACATAACATATTTCTCTGTCTCCTGGCTCGAAAGAAAAGTTGAGAAAGAAGGAAAAACGTGCGAGGAGACGTGTTGAGAGCTTTGAGGGATGTCGAAGGGACGATAGAGCAGGAGATCTTCGCCGAAGGGTAGGCAATGCGCCAGGTCCTCAAGCCGCGTACACCCTTCGTCCTTCGCAACGAGGGACGGTACTCGACCACTGAATCAACCTCTCAGTGCCTTCTCGTCTCTTCCGTCCTCCCTCGGCCAACGACACCCTCTCTCGCTTCAACGCTCCACAACGCTACGTGATTATTTCAAAAAGCTCGTAAGCATGAGATGAGCTTCCACCCTCTCGTCGTCGCCGCCCTCATGTCGCGCCGAAGTTACGTTCCGACGAAACATTTTTACGCCGCCTGCGTACGTCTCGTGCAAAGGAGCCCGAGTTCCTTTTTTTTTTCCACCCTTTTTCTTACCTCTTTCGGCCCGCGGCGTCGACGTAGGTTAGTCGTCATATGACGGATCGTTTATCTCCTTAAACATGCGGAACATTGCTGAATTCCGTGAAACGTCGGAAGCGTCAGAGCGCGCAATCTTTACGACGATAGAGAAAGGGGACGTAGATCTTTTTTTTTTTTTAACCGCCTTGATTAAAATCGAGCGAAATTTATGGTCGAGATAGAAATTTTAAAATGCAGCTTTCAAGAAAAAAAGAAAGATAATAATATGAATGGTGTGATGATAAGGAAAATAATATTCTCACAATATCCAAATTCCCGCGCTTTTCTCAATCGGAGATTTAATTTTCTATATGTATAGTTTTTTTGTTGTATTTACTCGTAAAATAAAAAAAAAAACAAACAAACAAACAAAACCAAGCGCGTGCAACGAGCGAGAAAAGAACGTTTCATCGAGTGTCAGGTTAAATAGATCAGTCACGACTATTATCGGATAAACGATCTGTGTTAGAAAGTCAACGCTACGTCATTTAATGACACTCACAAAGCCATCAGCACTAGTCGGTCTCTTCCTGCAGCCAGTGTCAATGTAATGTGTCAAACATTATTGTACCACGTTGACCTTAAATCAGCCGGGCACATGAGTTCATATATAAAAATCGCGCACGAGGTGTCTGCACACAAATAATTTGTCTTTTCCTTTTTCTTAATACACAGCTACGTATAATTTGTTTTAATTGAAGCAGCGTCAAATAAGCCGGTTGCGGTCACCGCGACCAATGAAAAGAAACGGAATGTAATAATATGCAAACATGCGAGCGAAATAAAAAGTAATTAAGAGCGTACTGAATAAATTGCGTTGCCATTACGCAATTAAATCCATCATTAATAGAGAAGCAATTCAGTCAACTTCTGACATCTCAAGAGCGTATATTATATCACTTAATTAAAATATATCACTTACGAAGAGGGCGTGGTCTTGCAATTCCTAATGACGTTACGTAAAAAGAAAAAGATAAAAATAGCGTTTACAATCGGCACGTGTACGTTGGAAGGCAAATATATTTATTCGCATTTAAGTAATTAGAAATTGTTACGTAAGTTAAGCATCGAAATATGTTACATATGTTATACGTATATTACGCTACAAAAAATTCCGAAAAAATCGGATAGTAACGGGATACACACTTTGTGTAGTTGGCCTGGACTGCCGGTCGCGTTACCGTCACCAGCCTCGCCATCCGCGGTAATCGTCTCGCCGGAAACACTGTCTAGACACAGCAGCAGCTCACCCTCTCGCGTTCACCGGCCACCCCAGTTCGCGTTGGCCCTGCCATGCTCCTCGCAACCGATTCCGGCGGTCTGCTACCCGGCGCCGACCTTTCTCGAGGTCACCGACGAGCGGAAGTGGAAGAACCTTGGATGGTGAGTGGCAAAGCGAATCATTTGACCATAATATCGAGGTCGATGTACTTCTTATCAAAGTAGATCCTCGGACATTCTGTTGACATTTGACGTATCCGAATAGCGAGATTGATTTTCCACGGTAATTAGATGCAACATTTAAATTTATTAATTTTCAAATGGAGGAGCTTAATTATTTATTGTATAACAGAGAAGGTTGTGCTGTGTAATAAATTTACCGGTAGCGCACAGCTGGGTTGTCATTAATATTAATTGGATTGTTAAAACCCAGACATTTGCGCACAGATTATTAATAACGTTCCGCCGAAATATTATTCAATAACATATGATTTCACGAGGCAAACGAAGTGACTTTAGCAGAAATTTTATTTATTCAGAAAACGCATTAATTTGGATCAATGATTTATAATGCAGGTGTATTGTTGCGGACAAAATTTTTTGAAAAAGTTGCCGAAGGTAGAATTTTTCTTCTCTCGTCTCGAGTTTGTTCTACGACGTTTGTTTCGCGAATATTCGTCATTCAAAAATTCGCTCTCGTTTTAGACAGATATATATATATACACACACACGCGCGTAGGGGGAATGCCGGTCGCCACGGAAATTTCACGTGATCCTCCAGGTTATCCTGCCCGACGACGTCTGCATCGCAATTACCGGTACTTTATGAATCAAATACACGCGTACAGGCGACCACGCGATTACTCGTAATTGAGCCAATTCTTACGGGGGTGTATTTGCGGCCAATGGTACCTCCGCTGTAATGTTACACGATGATAGGCATCGAGCTGACGATTCATCGTACGTATACGCGCGCTCTCTGCTCTCAATCTCCCATTTTCAATGATTTCTCCGAAAAAACATCTTCATAGCTAGCAGGTCATGGCCAAGAAAGAACAATAATTTTATCAGGTGTTTTGTTACGACAGAAATAATGATCACACACGGAAAGATTTGAAGATCTTCGAAGGAAGTAAAAATATTTTTCACGGCAATTAATTAAAAACTGGATTTGCACAGAAGCGGAAATTAATTGATTAATTATTCGTCCTCAACGAGAAATGTACTCGTGGGTCTTAAAATCTCCCTCATTGATAAAATCTCGACGTGGATACAAACGGGTGGATTTATTTATAGAATTCTTCTCGTCAATGCGTTCCGAATGGCGATCCGTTTGATAGGCGGCGAAGTAGCGAGCGAAGAGAAACGCGATTCCTTCGACGCACGAGCCGGAGATGGATCTATTTCCTCGAGCGAGGATTTAATTCGCGCGCGACGCGAATCCGCATTTCATTTAGCTTCAATTTCCGTTTTTGCTGCAGTGACGCCCTGGCAACCACCTTGAGCGCGTTGTACGGAAAACTTCTGGTTGTGATGGGGATCGCCTTTCCCATGGCGGAAGTGATATCCACGTACATACCGCCGTCTTTCTACGAGGCTTTCTATCTCTATCTCTACTTCGGCAGCATGATCTTTCTCGTGTACATGTACGCCATGTTGTTCACGGGCAGCAAGAAGCCAAGTAAGTTATTTTATTCAATTTTCCCCTTTTTTCCACTTACCCTGAACGAGTAAAGTTATCTGACTTGTATAGGAAATATCGATTCACTCGCGAGAAAAGAACTAACAAATTCGTTCCGTTACAAAAGCTACGCGCGTAAAAAGCAGATAACAATCTTCGAGATCATATACGCAAAATCGTGCCGCCTTGACAATCGCAGTCCTACATTCCGATCAATCTACGTCCACGCACACAATGACGCGACATTACACATCACCTAGATGACGACCCCTCCTCATCCTCTCGTTTCATTCTTCATCGGAATTCCTCTCTCGCCAAAACGAGAGCGATCGCCGAGGCTACGATGATTTTGAAACAAAACGCGTGGCGTGATCTCGTTGCAGCGTAATTGATTAATTAAGTAGACTTACATGGAATTGACCGGTCCCTGTTGTAAATTGCGTGAAACAGAAAAGCAGAAAGACGTGTGCGATCTTGACTCGTCGAGATCGTCAAGCGGCGCCGGTGGCGACAGCGACGCGCCCGAGACCGGATGTCACCACATATCCGGTCATCCGGTCCAGCACTACGGGAGCTTTTACCTGCGAATGGGCGCCGTGGCATTCGGTATCGGCTCGATGATCTATTCGGGACTGGAATTCGGTCAATACTTTGAGCTGGAACAGAACACTAAGTGTCACAACATCATGCTGGCTCTCACGCCCGCCACGAGGATGGCCTTTATCTTCATCCAGATGTACTTCATATTCCTGAACAACGAGGTGAGTGAGCGTTGAGTGTGACACATATATAGTAGGTATACAAGTTGTCGCACAACTCTCGCGACCTTAATTTTGACGACGGACCGTTTAATTGGTGTTTCGAGTTTAGTCCTTCGCGAGAATGTCGCAAAACCTGTCGCCATTTACAGTGGAGTCATTACGTTAAGTGTCTTTGAATAAGAAAATCGTAAAAATTATATTTAAGCAGAATTATTTATTTAATGTTAATTTTTAAATTGACATCGTGTAATTTTTAATGTTAAAAAATATGTTTTACAAACGATATAAATAAAATATGTATAGAAAAATAACGTATCGATTTCTTGAGAATCGCTGCACATGTTGTATATCGGAAAACTGATGGTGTTGTAACTCGATGGGGAATTCACTGACAGAAGCAAACACGAGCTCCTCGGTTATGGGGTTAATGAAACAGAAGGGTGAACAACCCTGAGTAAGAACATGGCTGTGCTTCGATGGGTACCCCATCGATATGTAACAAACTGATCTGAGCTTTTCTCTGCTGTTAGTATTAATTCTCGTAGAATTAAACCTCTACATTGATTGATTTTTTATTTGGCGAGATTCACGAAAAAAATAATGTTTATCACAAATAACAAAATACTTCTATAGTATAAAAAAGTAAAAACAATAGTATATTATACTTGTACCATAAACTACAATTTCTATTTCTAAAATTAAAACATTCGTGTTTATAGTTTTTAACAAATTTGTTATTCTCTTATTTTATTACGATGAGCTATAAAAATAGAAAAAAAAAACAAAAAAAAATATTTTACTGCTATAATAAAATTTTATCGTATTTTCCAGCAAATGAAGGTGTATCGGCACCGTGTTGTCGCACGCTTCGGACTAATGCACATGATCGGCACGAATCTGTCAGTCTGGCTGAACGTTCTCGTGCAGGAAACGAAACACGAGATCCTCACATTTTATAATCCGGAAAACAACTCCCTTAGAATTTCTCACAGACTAGGTAAACGCGACGTCTCTTCATTCGAACGACTTCTGACTTTTGAATCTGACTCTTGAACTTTCAGGCTCGAAAGGTGGACTCCACGGACTCGGCGGTCACACTCATTCTCATCACGGGGAACACGTGCGACTTCCGCGCGGTCTCAAGGGACCTCATCATATGTTCGAGTGTAGGAGGACGAATATAATGGGATCGTTGGTGCAAGACGCCAGTCCCTTTCTCTTCCCGTGCACGATAGAGTACAGCCTAATCTGCGCGGCAATTTTATACGTTATGTGGAAAAACATATCGAAAGCCGGATTTACGCAACCAACGACGCCGCCGGGCTCGCGTCACCACGCACACGCCTATAGGTAACGGTATATAACAATACGCGCGCCTACGTCTGTAGTAACAAAACACGCCTGCCGCACGCCGCGGCAACAATACGCACGTTCGCACGCAAATGACAACCTAGTTTGCGAACTAATTTCTATTGGTGCGCCGTGCGCATGGATAAAATCCATCGTAATATCCTTACAAGACGTGCACGTAATAGAATTTATTATACAAAATGTCACGAATTTGCGCGCGTGTATTACGCAACAAAGAAAACAAAGATCTGATTGTTCGCAGGAAATCGCCTCACCACTACAGCGTGGACTGCGCCCGCGCGCACAAGGGCCTCTTCGTGGGGATTCTGATTCTGGTACTGACCATAATCTCCCTGATCCTCTTCTTCGTTCTAATCTCGCGGCCCGAGCTGGTCAGCCTCGCCGTGACCGAAGTGAACATCTGCGAGCTGACGCTTTACGGGATGTCAACCTTTGCGACCCTGATCGGCATGTTCCAGATGCGCAAACTGCGCTACGACGGCGGCAGGAACCTCGAACTGGACAACATCCTCCTGGTGGCCGCGCAGACCGGGATGTTCATCTACTCCACGTTCACCATCATCGGCGGTCACTTCACCCTGCAAAAGCATACGGTTCTCGTGCTGGTCACCGCGCTGGCCAGCGTCGTTCAGACCACCTGTCAGACTATTTTCATCCTAGACGCGTCCAGACGCTCGGTGGCCACCGCCGAGCAGATACGCAGAAAACCTGGCAGAGAGATTGTCACGTTTCTGCTGGTGACGAATCTGGCTATGTGGGCGATCAACACGCTGGAGAAGTCCCGGGCGGAATCGCATCCGGTGCAGCTGCACTTTTACGGCCTGTGGGCGTGGACGATCATCACCCACGTCTCGATGCCGCTTGCGATCTTCTACAGGTTCCACAGCACCGTGTGTCTGTGCGAGGTGTGGAAGCGGGCTTACAAGGTGAAGCCGACCTACATGTGACGTAAGGGGTCCCGCGAGGTCGTATGGAAGACCGGGGGGCTCCCGCAGCGGCCCAAGAGTCAACAGTCGAGGTTGGACGCGATCGCGGAGAACGATCCGGCGTACTTCATATGATCGAGAGAGAAGCGCGAAAGGATCGTCGGAACGGCCGCGAGGACCGTGTTGTAGGACGAAAACGTTTGTCGAGCGGCGATAAGGAGTAGACATCGATAGTTTTAGATGGACAGAACTTTTCTCTAGACGTTTAAACACGATTAACGTGTATAAACACACACACACACATACACACTCACACACACAACAGTTCATATTTAGACACGTAATTTGCATCGGCTCCAGAATATCTCGAGAAAACTAACGATATTTCATAAATTGATAGATTTGTAAGAGCGTCTGGATGTTATTACGATATTGCATAATTCAATCTATCAGAAAAGAACACGTCGGCAAAGAGGTGCTCGCAAAAGATAAACTGTCTCATAAACACAGTAGTTTACATTGTAATTTATCGAAGATCGATGCCCCCTAGTTAGCCTCGCATCTTTTTAATTCACTGTCACTTTTTACTACAAAAAAAAAACCCCAAGCCATTTATAAAAGATTATTAATGAAAAGAGATCAAAAAGGGAATTAATAAATCTAACTAAGAAAAAACTGAATATAAAGCAAACTGACAAGGAGAAGAGTGTATCTTTAGAGATGTCGAGACCCCCTTTCACGACCCTTTTACGATCCTTTTGCCGCGATAAGCCGATTTTTATTTTTTTTTTTTTTTTTTTTTTTCAGAGATCGCGACGTAAATAATCCTCTTATCCGCCGGCGATACCTGTAAATAGCCTCTATTGACTTTACCGTGAATGCAAAATGCGTACACACGGGATGAAGAGATTTTCGCACAAACCGCACGAGCGCGGAATCTCGATTTCAAAGCGACAAAGGAACGTCACGTGTATGCGTTGATATCTATTCCTCACAGTTTTTTCTCTGAGCAACGACCCTAAACAAAGCAAACCTGACAACACGCGAAGTCTCCGTAGAATCGACACGTTACATTCGTTCTTTCATTCGAAAGGAAAGAATAATGTTTCATTGCGATACAGTAGCGATATAAACGACCTTTATCTCTTATTATCGATCCCACCGTGCGAATCGAGAGGAGAGATAAGAGAGGGAACCGTTTATCGGCAATGAGGAAGAATATCTGTAGAGTGAAACAATCATTGTACTTCTCGAACGGTCAGACTGGACACAAATCTCTCCTTGAGATTAGATTGACAAGCAACTTTTGTGTGTGATATTTTTTTTTTTTTTTTAATTCTCTCGAGTCTCTGAGAATATTCACGTGTGTTTCTTCAATTTAATCGATCGAAAATCTGATTACAAAGTTGAACAATCACTATTTAAAAAAAAAAAAAGAAACAATCGTCACTCTAGTCGTAGATTCGAATTATCTCTCGCTAAAATTAATCACACGATTATTACACGATAAAAATGTTCGGTAGAAGTAGAAAAAGATTAGACGTTTCGTAGAAATTTAATCCGGTCGAAGTTAATCCGCTTCGATCCAAACAAACGGGAACAATGAATCTTCGTTCGATAAACACTTTTCTATCTACTTTTCTACATTCCCAAGTATGTCAAATTCCCTGTCGTCGTATTTATATAAGAAGAGAGTTGGGTTTTCCGCTCTCTCTCTTTCTCGTAAGACTGAAACGAACTTGAGAAAATCTCGATCAGGAGACGGAACTCTAAAATCCTGATCCACTTGGAACCGAGTGCTATATGTAGACGCAATCTGATCATTCGGTGCTCGCACAAACTCTCAAGGTACTTGAACACGGACATCCGTCTTCCACGTAGTACAAACCGCAGCTTTTACAACAATCGTCGCGTCCACGCAAATGATTCGAGAAGAAAAAACGGGCGGTGCGAGTATGTTCGATAAGAATATAAAAAGTACCGGTGATAAATATGCGCGCGAATTTTTTCGTGATAAACACATTATAATTATTCCGACGTGAAAATAATGGTACAAATCACACATGAATTTATCTAATATCGATAAACAGTATTTTTTTTTTCGCAGTGCAATTGCACGAGTATTTCTACCCCCGATTTTTCTATTTGGCAAACTCGAAGTCCATACTCGTCTCGCGAACTTCGTATTTTCGAGCGATATTTGCATGCTGTCCACGTAATTCGAGCAAAACGACCACGTGTAGAACTTGTTAAATATTATAAAAGAAACTTCAAATCTTCAGAGAATTTTAGTCCTTTTATATATGTAAAAAAAAATACTATTCCGAAGGAAGATATAATTTTAAAATATACGTAATCATGTAGAACCCGATATTTCATATAGAGACGAAAAAAAAGTAATTAGCCTCGTGTTAGAAATCACCTGTGACGTACGAATGTTGTTTTTTATTTTTTTTTTTTTTATCGTCGACGTTGCGAATTATCAAGAGAAAATTTATTTTACATGAAAAAGATAGGTGGATCACAGGATCACGGGATGACGATGCACGAATATCTATTGCGAGTCTCGTAATTTGCGGAGCTTGTAGATGCACAGAGCGATAGAGGCAGAAAGTAAAGACGTACGAATACGTAACAGTACAACGGCTGATCATATCACTAAGCCTTAAAATCCGTCGAGAAGAGTGCTGTCCGTTAGGAGATAAAGGGGATCAAGATTGATCGCGCTCCCTCGCGATCTTTGAGAAACTGAAGCGACCTATTACTCGAGTTTCTTTTATGCTCAACTGATAGATGTGATGACGATCACAGAGAGAAGCACGCGAGACAGCGATCGTACGAACGAATCGACACGTACGATACGCGCGCGCGCGCGCGTGTGTGTGTGTGTGTGCATGAGTGCGTGCGTGCGTGTTTGATGTAAGTGTGTATGAAGGCGCGGATGTGTGTTGCACGTGGAATGAGAAAAAAAACGAGAAGAGAGAAAGGAGAGGAAAGTCGAGATTTAACACAGAAATGTAGGCGTTCATAGGTAATACGTGTTTCGTGCTAGAAGCTTTGCCATTGATTATCGCCGTTGCGAATTATTATTATTATTATTATAGTTATTTGGTCGGTGCAGTCGGATTTTTTGTAAAATATAGTTTCTCTAAGACGGCTGTAAATAAACGGAACGAGAATATACAATAAAAATAGAAAAAAAAAAAAAAAAAACAAGTTCTCTCGGTGTTTAGCGCTAGTCGTGTCGAAATGTTTCTTCCTATATAGCATATATATAATATATATATATATACACACATATTTATATATATACAAAATATAAATATATTTATATTATTACGTTATTCTATTATAATATTTATTATAACATTTAATATAGGTTTTACGCGGGACATGTTACGTTTATTGAGAGAAATCCATAATGAAGATTCGTGTCGAGATCACACAAGTTTCTTCTCTGTCCTTCACTTCTTTGCACACACACACGTCTTCGTCCTAAATATAAATAGTTGAAATATCGTACTCTAAGCGACCCCCTATAGGAAAAAAAAATATATATATATATATATATATATATATAAGAAATATTATATATACTTAAACAAAGTATAAATCTCTAAAAAAAAAAGATATTGAATAAACGATTTAATTGTTGTATAATCTATTTATAAAATGATTGTTCTAAATGTTGCTTGACAAATGTTGTGAAGTAAAATCTTTTGCGGGAAGCGAAGCGAGCTTCCCTCTTTCCTCTCTCGTTGACGCGTTTACGATCTCGGCACGAATTTTCTGTTTTCGTGTAAAATGATAAAAATCATCAGGGCGAAGTCACGAAGGACGCAATTCGCATTCGCGAGTGATATAAGAGGAAAACGGAGAGTTCTCTTTACTATATATCACGTCTTTAAAACTGTACTTTTTCTATGTCCGCATAACCTAGTTCCTACGCAATGTTTGTACTCTTATACCCTTTGTACTATTTGTACCTTACGAATTGCAATACACTCGTCCGCAATAACGAAACATTTCTTATTATTTTGCCACTCACAATCCCAATTTATACAGTCGTATATTGATTTTCAGTATGTTGGAAAGTATACAAAAGTAACGTTGAATTAATAAACCGCATGGGAGAAAAGCAATGCCAAGACAATACCTCGATCGTGCGCAATTCAAAAACCGTTTAAAATCAAACTTTCTACATAATAGGAATCTTTGAAATTAGGCTTCGTAGACGGCCATTATCAATCCGACGGCGAATAATTCAAATAGTGGCGAATCGTGTCCGAGCAATTGCAGTCGACCTGAATATTCGCGATTCCGAAATCGATTCCGCGAGTGTACGTTTGTGATCTCTCGGTGTTGAGGCGAGAAGAGATAGGCCTTCCTCAGGTCTCAAGGTCACTCGGTAACTGACCCTCAAACCGAATCTAATGGAGAAGCGAAGTCGATTCGCGCGTCGCGACTTTCTCTTCGCGAGAGAACATCAATCCATCTCGCGCAAATTGAGTCTCTGGAAACGTATCAATTTAACAACACCGGTTCTTGATAGATGAATCGTGATCACACAGCAATTTAATTATATCATTCCGACACGCTACAATTTTATATAATGCGTTTGAGTTTTCGCAATGTTTTTCATCATCCGCGAGATATTAAACACGTGGAAAAATAGAAGTTTGCGGTAAAAATTAATAATCTTTTATATCGCGCATCTCAATTAGGCTTTTTAATTAACTCACTTATTTGATAATGAATTACGATATTAATTAATTGCGTCATTAATAATAACAAGTATTGCCTCTAACCATCGTGCATTTTATGTGAGTCTGTAATACATTACGATGAGTGTATATATATATCGGCATAATAAATTAAACTAAAATAATTCGACGCTTTTACATATCATCATAGAAGATACATAATAACTGTGTGAAGGTTTTCATATGAAATATACGCGCCACGTTGACGTGACAGAGCGCTCCCCTGAGTGCTCTTGAGAGACGTAATTGATAAATGGAGTACGCGCACTTAATTACTCTATCGTCGAGTAAATTCGATCGATTGAAATACCTCCTTTTAATTCGCGCAACTACTAAGATCACCACACGGCAACGTGGTTTATATCTCCGATGTGTGATCAAACTGCTGCCAAATATGATTCCACTTTTAATTGATCATGTATCTACAAAATAATGCGTACACCTAAACAATAATGCGTACACATGGAATATCTATATTTTTGATTGTGCTGTGCCTCAGAAATAACGCGTATAAATTATTAATAATATAATCTTGCGCGCGCGCTGATAAATCGCGTACATCGCTTTATTGTTTTAATTTTATATTAAATTAGACGCGAGTTACTTTTCATGAAACTTGCATAATCTTATCTAAAATTGAAACGATAATATTCTGCGCCACGAAGCCAGAATTTTCGCAGCAGCAACGCGAGATCCCCCCCGTGGAACCGCGCGAGAGAGAGCTGCAAAAAAAGATAGCGCGCGGGTTGAATCTGCGAGAGCGCGGGATGTGCCGCGTGTGCAGGCGTGTACAAAGAACGTTTTTATCGCGGCGCGTGAGAGGATCGTTGCATAAGAGAGCGTGCGAACGGAACGACCCTTCCGCGCTCGATTTAATGCACCGAATGTTCGCTCGCAGGTTGCTGCTGCTGCTGCTGCTGCCGTTGCGTGGGTGTGTTTCTCGCTTCTCGACTGCCAATGGCATCGTTTGCGAGTCGGCTTTTGGCCGGAAAATGCATGAAACGCGAGCGCGTTCTTCACGGCGGAGCCGTGATAGATATCCCGGAGTGCATTCAATGGTGAATAGAATTGCATTCAGTTTATGAATTGTTGCACATGATCGATTTACGATAGAAAGGGGAGAAAATTACAAATAGACAAAAGAACAAAGCGGTTCTGTGCGTCGATTAAAATGCAATCAAGGCGCTATATCTTATGTTTTGTTGGGATATGTATTATATAAGAAGATTTTTGCACAGAAATTGCGGAAAAGCTGTGTTAATCTCTTTAGCTTTAATTTTCTAATTTTGATGAAAAATATAATTAAAAATATATAATTAATAAAACCAAGCAATATATAATAATATATTGCTGAACGCTGGACTTTAATTATAATATCTTGTAATAATAAAAATAGCCGATCAGTTGATTTCTAGAAGATAAAAAAAGTTTACCCTACTTTTGCTTGCAAACAAACCACCTCGTTATATCATCGCGAAAAAAAAAAAAAAAAAAAAAAAAAAAAAATAGCGAACAAGAGGCACGTGAATATTCATGTTTTTGTGAAAACCAATCCGAAGACAAAGAAAATAACAATATCTCCCTATTACGCGTTGTGAAGCATCGCGATCTCGTTTACCACCGAGGCAGCCTGGCGAGTGATTTGTTTCGTAGAGGGAGGACCTGTAATTACGGACTAAAATCCATCCCTCGGCGTTGCCAGGTTCAAAAGAAGGGTGCATTTTACAGTCAAACCCCGCGGATACAACACGCCACAGTCATCGTACATTACACGAAGCGGTTTAAGTCATAACGTGTAAAATCAATAAAGCTGCTCTACACATTCGAATCGACGTGAAAAACTGCTCGCAACAAAAATAATAAACAATGCTGAGAAATTTTAGACATTTGTCAATGATGACAAAATTGCTTTACAATAAATACACACATTGTTCAGAGTTTTTTTTTTTTTATTAATTTTATTAATTTTTATTACGCGACATATAATATGATCACGACGTAACAAGGTACTGAATGAAATTACGGTCAGGTAAGTTGCTCTATTTCTTCGGCCGATCCTAGCTACTTTTCTAGCATTCATTTCACACTTTCCATAATTGCGCCGTGGAGCTTCACGATCACAAAAAAAGGACAAAGACCCGCGCGCGCGGGTTCGTCCCGCCGCCGGCGCACTCACATTAACCCTACCATTCCACCTGTAATAACCCTGAAGCTTTCATTTGCACCCCACGCGAGAGCGGTGAAGCGAGGCCTCGCTTCACGAGACAGTTCCGACGCAACAACGACCATCGCCAGCCACCGCTATCCCTATAGCGTGCGCACCGTCGACAACAACATAGACGCGCAACAGCACGCCGCCGAAGGGGACAGAGAGAACGTCCACGGGGTGGAAAAGCGGGAATCGCGCGGGACTTGAGTATTGATCGTCTTTCCACATTGCATGGGGGTGGCGCGCGGCGACCCCCATAACCAACTGAGCGTCGCCATTATACCGCCATGGGCGGCCGCGCAGCGTCGCAGACGTACTACTGAGGGAAGAAGACAGATCAGCCGGCGGCCGGCACGCTCGCCGGGGCCGAAGAGAGTTGTGCACGCACACGCGAACAACAACCACTATACGAACCACGCAACTATACGCGCGATACGAGAAAAAGAGGAAAGGGAGGCAAAAAAGAGAGAGGGTGAAAAGACGTTGCTCGCCGGAAAGGGGACAGAAAGAGCGGCAGAAGCTCCGGGCAGGGCGCAAACTCGAGTTCTTCTTGTTTACATCAACCCAGCGCTCACCAGCACGTTGCTCCGAGGGGTAGCACACAATCGACGCTACGTTGTTCCGTTCAGTGAAAATTGCCCCGATAACCGGAGGATATCTCCGAGTGAGTTTTTCTCCGGAGGGAAGAGAGAGGGATTCTCCATTCCCAGGAGATCTGCCTTCGGGAGAGAGGTCAAGATTTGCCCATGGTAGTGATTTGTTTCTCCGATTGATGAACGCGTGAGTATGTCTGCCATGTGAGTTTTTCCTCGGATATCTTGCGACGCGCTCCGAAAGCTTCCGAGAGCCCGTTTGAGAGCGTCTTGTGTCTTCTGAATGAGAATTACGTGTTGCGCGCGCGGCAATTGGGTGAATGTTTGTGTCACGTGCATGCTCGCAACACGCTGGCTTCCGGTAAGCTTCGCTAATTTGTCGCTGTTGTAAACTCCCTCGCGGGGAGAGAATGAAATTTATTTAAAATGCTAATCGATCTTGAAGGCGCGAACATATAAAATATATAAATGATATGGTACGTTGTACTACACGACAATGAGACTTTGTAGCAAGGTAAATTGAAAAATTTGTTAAATATTATAGCAATTGTGTGTGTGTGTGTTTAAAGATAATGTAACAAGTTGATAAAAATAATTCTCCCGTGTATTGATCATTGCCAATTATGAAGTTTATGGCTTGGCTCTTGATCAAAAGTGCGGTTTCTCGGTCAATGACTTTTCGGTAAAACAAATTCCACGTTAGTTTGATATCGAGTTTTAAGTTGCTTGCGTGAGAGAGATAACGCATGAAATAAAAGTTCTTGGAGCGAGTGTTTTCAATAGCTAAGAGAGATAAAATATTTATTATATTTTATTAAAAATTAAAATTGCTTTCTTCAGAAACACACTTCAGTAAATATATATGTATATATTATTCTTCTAATTTTATTTGCATACATTTGCTGTCTCTTTTCTCACATAAGTTCTGAATTTTCTCTAAATTAGACGGTATGAAAAACATGGCTCGTGCACTAGACCGCGCCAATTAATCTTGCGTGAACAAGAAAAATGCGCGGTGAGTTTCAAACAGTACGTGAAAGGGGAGCGGTTACCGAGGCTGATAAATGTGCGAGGCTTCGGTTCGGCCATGCCACGAACCTTGAACTTATCGACCAGTCTGTATTTATATTGCAACGACCGAAAATCGAGTCAAGGACCGGAGCACAAAAAACGAAAAAACCGTGTTCAGGTACATGCGGTCATGTGGTTTCATGATCGAAAAAAAAGAAACTCGAAACGCTCAGCCTTGTTGAAATACAAACTTGCACATGTCTTGCGCAATTATCGTATCCGCAGCCAATATTAATTATTGTGGTTTAAAAAAAAAAAAAAAAAAAAAAAAAAAAAAAGAACAAGAAAATGCGGGATCGATCTTTTGCGTGTCTTTTCTCATGTTTACCAATGTGTCAACAAAGAAACACCAAGCGTATTTTTGCATACAGTTACTCGCCTTAATCTCCAAGAATGTCCATCGCCGTTCTGTGATTCGAAAAGAGAAAGGATCTCGAACGGAGTATCGCGAGAGTCCATCATAAAACGAGAATTATTCGCGCGCGAGTCACGAAACGCGACGCAAGTGTATCGTAGCTGTTCCGTTCAACAATTGTGACCATAATGTTCGTCAACATTGAATCAATTTACAAAACGTTGTGTACGATATTTATCTGAAAATCGTATTTTATGTTTAAAAAGTCGTGTAAAGAATCAAAAAAAAAAAAAAAAAATAATGCATTTTACAAATAATCGAATACATCGATGATCTCGCAAGTACTCAAACTGTGTGGTTTTGTTAATTAAACTCTCTTTCGCACCGAATACATCAGTGGACTTAAAGATTTCTTCACAATGGAGGTGAGAAGTGAAATGAATTCTCGCAAGCTTTTTTTTATACTATTTTTACTATAACTAATATTTGTAATCTTGATCGCGAAGTTTTTTTACAATTTGACAGATTATTTCTGATATAATATTATTTAAAAATATCATGTTCTTCCTCTCGAAAAATAAAAAACTATTTAGAAATGCGTTTAAACACATTTGCATAGACAAGATGACGTTCAATGTGAATTAAAAAATATCGATAAGATAACATGCGCGCAAAAGTCAGCAAGTCCGTCACACACATATTTCCGTGATACAGCGTGTAGTCAGAAACGGAAGGGCATTAACTGTTATAATTACTGCAATTACAGCGATTACTATGCAGCACAACTTGCTGCAATCGAGGTAATGTTGATCTTCATAGACTCGCGCAGCACGGAAACGTATTATCTGCTCATGTATCTCTCTTCGAAGTACAGCACTTTCATATATAACAAGTCTGTTTTTGCAGCGTAACTTATTTTTGCAAAATTGCCAACGTACAAAGTACATCATATAAAACAATGCGCGATCAACACGTGATCGAAAAACAAATTCAATACGTGGGTAAAAGAAGAAAAAAAGAAATTGAAAATTCTTTCATCCACCGTCCCGATATCAGATGGATAATGTTCCCAGCAAGACGGAAAATTACCGACGGTATCAAAGAGCGAAGCGTCATTGACCAACTCGACGCTCGGAACGCGGACTCTCACGGGGGAGCGGCATATAGCCGTTCGGTCGATGGGATAGTACGTGGGCGTCGCGACGCCGGCGCCGGTAGGAAGCTCACAGGTGGTCGCCACGCAGTCTGGCCGTGTTTCGTGCCGTGCCGCGGCAGCGCCTCGACGAGAGAGCTGCCGCTTTTTCGAGGTCCACGACCGACCGGGGCCAGAGAATCGATCCGCGGCCACTTCCGGCTTCCGTTTGTTGTGACGCTCGGCTCGCGCGCGCGGTGCACCCCGGCGAAAGCAATAACCTCGCCCCTCGCTCGCGCGGATAACTCGTGTGTGTGTGTGTAATGTATGCGTACGCATAGTGTGATATTCGACTATTTCACAGCCCTTGAGCGAGTCGCGGTAGTCGCAGCGAGTGCCATCGTGAGCTGCCACATGTAAGCGCTCGCCGATTTTCCGTTCACGCGCTTTGTTCGAGTGTGAGAACCGGTGAATTAAAAATTTTTTAATACGGCAATTAAAAGTCAGTCGGAGTTATTGTGTGGCAAGAGGGTGAATATATACTTTTGTGTGAATGTATTGCAAAAAAAAAAAAAATTAAGGGTAACATTAACAGTCATCGTATATCCCTGTTTTTCTTGTTCTCTTCATATATTATATATAACTCATCTCTCTTTATAATTCATGAAGTATTAAATTACTGTATGTTAATAATTTCTAATTTTATTTTTAGATGTTGTAGAATCATGTTATTTTTAGAGCCACCTTTTTACTTGATGGATAGTTGAGCAAGAGCAATAATAGAATAGATAGCCGAGCAATAAAATAAGCAACCTTGACTTAATGCTATTTCCTACGAGCGAAACATAAATAACTCGGTAAAATTTCATATTTAGCTTTCCGAGTGAGCTGGAACGAATGCGAGCTCGATATGCTTTATTGACTCATTACTTCGAGATGTGCAAGTATCTTCCATTCGCGTGTGCTGAATTTCTCTCGATATCGGACACACAAAATTTGGATATTGAAAACAAAATATGTAGCTTGATACTTTTTGTACGTTTGATGAACAATGTAACGCAATGTCTGTAGGCAATGAAGTAAACGCGAAACAATTTTGTGTTTTACGACAACTTTCTGCGTTTTTTTTATTTTCATTGCTTTATCGCAATGTCCGGCGCGCGACCACGGCCTTCCCGTAACCTTCAATTCATTTGAGTCTCTCTTCAGGTTCAGTACGTGTTGCTCCTTTCTGACATAACGTGCACGTGTAACAGATTCGTAAAATTCGCGACTTTTAATTCGCGTGGATTTACTCGTAAATTTCTGGCGGGGCGAAAGAAGGAGGCTCAAATTGAATTGGGATCTATTAACGATCGCCCTTGCGTCCAGAGCGCGGAGGTAAAACAATTAGCTGACAGAGAGGAACTTCAGCCTCGGAACTTATTACTTCGTTACAAAACTCAAAGCAGAGTTGACGTTATGTATATCAGCTTAAACGCTCGACGTCTTGGTGTATCGAGAGCTTTCAAGCTCCGAAACCTTATTTGCGGACTCCGATATTCTCCGCTTCCTTTGTGCTCGCGTAAAATGCAGCAGGCCTTTCCGATCGCAGCCTCTTCCTCGCTCGCGAAAACTCGAATGCGATTTGAATTTTATCGAGTCACGAATGCGGAAACTAAACCGAGATTGTTATCTGAAAATATACGCGATCAATGCGCAGATGAATTTCGTAACAACTCTTCGATATCTGATATCTTCAAATGATACTTCTCTGTCGTTGTTACGTATGTACATACATGTCAGTACGTTCATGCGAAACAGAAATTCTTTCAAATCTTTCACAGCGGACCGAATCGTCTTTTTATAAGTCGTGCCAGTACAAAAAACGTTTACTCGGTTTAATTTCGGTCAAATTATAACTGTGTGTGATGCGCGCACGCGCGCTTGCTATGTCAAGAATCAAACGGAGTATAATTCGATAAATATTCGAGACGATAGACAAATCAAACGGACGTGTTTTAAAAGAAGCGCCAATACGTTTGTCAACCATATTTTCTTGAAAAATCTTTGAAAATCCGCGTTGTTTTAATTACATATCAACAACAAACAATTTAAAAATTCGTAATTGAAATATGAAAGATAAAACTGATTGTTCATTCGACTTAATTGTCTTAATGATTTGACAATTCGTCAGAGTTGTCTTAAACTTATGTTCCACATCATGCGCGCGTTAATGAAACGCGTATTCAGCGATAATGTAAGAATGGCTCTCTCGGGGCATTTTCGAGTCCATTATCATTCGTGTTTCAGTTGCGATCGATCATTCGCCGTGTGTATAGCCAGTCGCTCGCTATAGACATATAGTGCGAAGGGACATCTCGAAAATCGGTCGTCGGTTTTACATCATCGCGGAAAGGAAAGAACGAACAAGAAGGTGGAAATAATCCCGTATTCGTCGACGCGTACACACATGAAGATACGCCTCTTCGCGTATTCATGTGAGAAGAGCTGACGAGAGAAATGAGCGCAATGACAGACGAAGACGATTCTGAGCGAATCGTAATTAAAGCTACCATTCTCGGAGAAAACGTGGATTTCTAAATATATATGTATATATGCGCACATCACAGTCGGATGAAAATAGAAGGAGAGAGGGAGAAAAGAGCTTGCAGAAGAACGAGCTTGCAGTGGGCATCGCGACGTCGCGCCGTCACCTGACTTCGCGTTCGGTTAGGTCAGTTATCGCGGGAAGTTACGATTCCTCGAGTTTCTTTCACTTAAAACACTAAAACAAATTAATTATCATTTAAATCAGACATTTAAAAAGGAAGTTTGACTGTTGAAGTTTTGTGTTGGATTGCAATCTCACAGTTTATCAGTTGACGGTGACGCAATTATCCGAAAGCGATATGAGGTAAAATTTTATTAATTTTACAAATAAGTGAGCTTCGACGGTAAATCGGTGATATCAAAAGAAAATGTCATTTTATGTAGATGGAATCAAAATAGCTGCTTCTTTGTTCCGCGCGTATTTATGAGAAATGCTGAAATTTCTTCTGCGGATCGTAAAACATCGCAGTTGCGTATCTTCACTGTGCTATTTTGCGCCAGTTGCCGTGCCCTTACAAAGATAGCTTGTAACCACGAGGATAGATAGGTCAGTAACCGTCTCTTTTTAACTCCCATCGCCCTTTCCAGTATGCGCACCTCAGCATAATTCGTTTTCTCAGTAAATGCGTTCAAATATGAGGATGGTATAAAATAAAAGGAAGAGAATAACATTCAATATAAAATCCAAAAAATTGATCTATTTTCAAAAATTATAAAATTGATTGATTATAAAATAGATGCACAATTCGATGAATGATAAATAAACCTAATGCAAACGTCGTATAAAACTATTGAACTACAAACAAACTTCTCAAACTAAATATTAAATTAAGAATAATTTATTACGGCTTAGTCAAAACACATTGACCTTTTTTTTTTTTATCGAGATGCTCATTTGTTTTCTTGTCTCGCCTGTCAAGTTCCTCCGGCGAGCATCCACGTGGAAAGATGTGTACGCACGTGACCAAACGGGTACACACACTACCGCACCAATCGCAGCTCCATGTTTGGCGATCTCTACTATGGGGAGAGAGCCAAGAGCCAGTTAACGGCGATGGGGCTGCCTTCTGAGACAGTACTGATCCGATCGCGTGTTTGCACTATCGTTCTCGGGTTCTTTGCGGGCTCGATCTCTTTTTCATCGAGTTCTCGCGCGAGAGCGAGTTTTCCCTCGAGAGAGTCTTCTCATCGAATATTAAATACGCGCGTCCAAAGTGCGCCATGGGTACCGTGGCTTTAAGTAAGCGCAAGTGCAATCGTTTAACGCGCAAAATCACAAGATTCGTCTACGAGCGAAATCGCAGCAATTAATTATTATTTTACACTCGCAAATGTGAAATTTGTTTTAATTTTTGTTCGAAGAAGAATTAAGATGCAGTAACAATTGTGTTACACGAAATCTAATGTCTCTAATTTTAAAAACTATTTAATCTCTTTCAAAGACATTTAAAGAGACCGTCTGACCTAGTAACGATTGCGTGAATGTGGATGATATACGTGATTTACCGCAAGTTTAGTGTTTCACTTCGATTACGTTACTGTCTGTTGGATACGATTACGTCACAACCGCGATCCAATCGCAATATTTCGCACGAACGACAAATATTCCATATCACGGAACGGAAATAATTACGAGCAGTTGATTAGGACTAAGTGTTTCTGAGAATACATTTGTTTGGATCAAAGTTTGAGTAATAAGTTCAGCGTAAATTCGGACACACTTTGAAGTACTTCTATTTGTTTCTGGGAGTAAAAGTTTCATCTCGCGCGGCTCTTTTCGTTCCTTTTTATTTTCCTGAAACATCAAAGAACACTTTGGCATTCGTAAATCAGAGCAGTTTGCTTGTTCTCCGAAAGTTCTGCTTGTTGTTTTATCCATCGGGAAGTAAAAGACTCGAAGAATCACACGTCAATACGCGCTTCAATGAAATCGAATAAATGTCTGATATATAAAACAAAAAACTTCAACAAACCACACACACACACACTTCAAGTCGCGTACAGATGCCGGTTTGTAAAAACTACGAACGCGCTGTTGAATTATATTTTGCTCGGAGAGATCGATAAAGAATTTTTTCGCGCGCACATATTCCAATTAAAAACTTATATACGCACCGATAAAACATTCGCCGGATTTTAATTTATTTTCTCCAAAATTTGTCCAGAACGAAGTCACAGAGCGCGGCGCACGGTTTATCGACTTTTTCTTTTTTTAATATAGACAAACTTGTTGTATGAAAGTCTATCTTTAAGGTTTTTTTTTTTTACTGAAAAATCGTTGTGGAAAATGTGAGCGAATCTTTTTCCAATATCCGTCCGAAGCGTGTGTATATATATATACATATATATATTGCGAGTATTTCTCCAATTGAAACGGCTTTCTCGCGTGTTTCTGATTCTAGTTTCATTCTTCCCCAGATCCTCAGAGAGACAACAAAGAAGAGTCTGAAGAGATGCAACGGTGTCCGTATCTCCATGAGATGAAAGAGCGTTTGCTCTCCCAACCGACACCTACCGACAGTTTGGACATGGAACGACTCGACGGCGGTACTCCCGTTAAGGAGGCTAATCTGCACAACGATTATCCGGCGCACACGAATCCAGGCGTGATACCCGATCCCCCGGAAATGCCGCCTGATTCCTTAATTGGCACTGTCGTCAAGGTGTGTAATTAAACGGACCGATATCGCGCGTACGAGGAATGTATTGCAACCCAAATATCTGTATGTTAAATCAATAGTTTGACTAGAACGAAAATTAACGTTCTATCAAAAATGAAATATTTAAACTTAAAATTATGCAGAACTTACAGTAAAAAAAGTCAATAGTTTTTTGATCTTATATTCGCGTATGATGTAATAAAAAGAATTTCTTGCATAATAATGGCGCGATAAAAAGCTTCTTTGGTAATATTGTAGTTTGTTCTTTGTTACGATGTTTTTAGCTGAACTCGGACGGCTATGGTTCGCACACGTCGCCGGCGCATGCGAGGCAGCCCCTGGTTCCACAGAATTCGAATAATCCGCCCCTCTGTCTCACCCCCACGTATTCCGGCCCGACTACTGGCATGCTGCCAAAGAATGCGAAGTAAGTGTATATTCTGACAAGTACAAGTTCTTAAGGTCCTTGACTGTGAGAACATATACGCAATGTCTCCGCACTCTGTGAAATAATCGCGTTGAGATAATCGTCCAATGGGAGTGTATATCTCGCGTCGTAAAAAGATGCTCTTTTTATCATAAGAGACACATGTGTTTCACATTTAACAGAAATCGATAATACAAAAAGATAATATTATCTTTTGTAATATATTTCAAAACAAATATTAAATACGAGATGTACGCGTTCTGCGCTTCATCAGTTTGAGGATAAATATCCGGATCAGTCGATTAAGCTAAAAAATCACCGTACCACGTGAGGGAACCCACACCGATATCGTGTCTCAAGTGCGTTGCTTATCATAAAAGAGTCTCTGGAAGCCTCCGGGCGCCTTAAAATAGCCTTAGCAATACTTACTTCAAGGCGGTTACGCGTTTTACGATCTCCGGATACCTTGCAGACGGCGAGCAAGCTCGCTCTGTGACTTTTAGCGAACAAGCGGCTTATAACGCGCGCCGATATATTTTTATACATTTTACATTTTTAGAGCAACAAAGTTATGTATTTATATATTGCATAAACATAAACAGATGTCATATATCAGATGTTTATTAAATACTTAAAGAATTCAAATAAAAAAAAATAGGAAGAAAAATATTTTTGCAGCTGGTGCAGCAGCTTAGAGTTGTTTGTTTGCATATAATATTATTTTAAAGAGGAATATGTCATATTTTCAAAATATCTTCGGCGTACGTAAGCACGTAAGAGAAACTTTAGGCGACATGATCTATTCGACAAAAATTAATCGATACATTCGATGTGTAGATATTATGTTTTTGTTTTTTTTTTTTTTGGACACAAATTATATTTCGTTCCGCGATAAAGATTTTGACTCATCATCGTTTTAGCAATCTCTCATTCAGAGTTTAGTTCTGGAGACGCGGAATCGTGGCAGCACTGCCAGCCAGCGGGTCTCGAAATCAATACTGCCGTGCGTGAGTGTCTCGCCTGTCGCAATCCTTGAAACGCGATATTACAACACGCAGAAAAATACTACGAACGAACTCTGTTACGCCCGATTCAATTGCACTAACAAGATTATCACGCGATTCTTACAACTGCCTCGCTTAATTCTTTTATACTTTCTCGCGTCGCCTCTTTATTAATCTGCGCCTAAAAGAAACAATAAACTGAAAGAAAAAAGAGAGAGAGAAGAGAGAAAGAAAGAAAGAAAGAGAAAGAGACAAAAGAATATTAAATAACAAAGATGAACATAAAGATGGATGTTAAAGCTAACAGGTGTGTTAAGAGCTACGATATTTTTCGCGATAATTTTTATATTAAATAAAAAAAACATACGATGCAACTCACATGTCTGCAAACTGTTTAAAATTTATACTAGAGAAATTATTATTCTACATTATATTACGATCTTTTGTTTACTACTTTTTATATTCGAGTATTTCTACGAAGAAGAAAAGAGCGACATCGTGGAGCCCGGAACTGAGAATGTCATGGACCATTGCCAGACTTACAAGTCATTTAGTTGCCAAATGATGGTAGATCTGCGCTTAACGGAATATATATCGCGGAACCGTGTCGCGACGCATTTATAGATATATAAAATTTAGAGATTTTTTGTCGTAAAATTCCCGCGAAACTGCCGCACGCATCTGCTGCATCGAGAAAAGCCAACGTTTTTTTGGCAAGCAAACATTTTTCCAATCACTGCGGCTTCTCATCCTCGTCCCCTCCATTCCGCGCGCAGGACACAGTCGTCGTGCAATAAATTCCGCCAAATCCTCGGGTGCCAGATCGGCCAATCGAAAACCAATTTCCAGCATTCCAAATTGACAATCAGTCATCTCCGTCTTCGGTAGCCGCGGCGCTTCCGCTCACCTGTCATTCATCGATCGATCGACTATCCCGCGGTGTAGACCTAATCATCGGAGTCAAAGACACACCGACGTGTGTCACCAAAGCACGTCGTCACGTGATGGGATGATCTTTTACTCGAGTCCGAGAAACGGAGCAGCGCCACCGAGAGGAGATCGTAGCGACGCGAATTTCGCGCGTGAGGAAGGTCAGTGACCCCGGCAGCGTTATCGAGCGGGTCAGTAGGTCGCAGAACCACGGAGCATTTTGCTTCTCCCATCCACCCCCTTTTCGCCACTCTCCCTTCGCAACCCACCTCTCGCGTAGCACTATCTCTCACGCCGACCACCCACCGCCTCCCGTCGCTCAGCATCTTCCCGCGGGAGAGCAGCAGCGGCTGAACCGAATACGCGCTTTGAAATCTTCTCGACTTCACGAAAATTCTCTCCTCGCGCGTTCGTTTTTCACCTGGGCGAGGGAATTCTTTGGAGCCGGAAAACAGTTTCTCCATCGAGCGAATATCGTTTCGATAGAGAAGCGAGCTTGGAGCTATTGTGCGCTTGATACTCATACGTATCGTGAACTTTTCTCGACTATTCTTGCGTGAAAATGAAAAGTCCTGATATTTAATTTATTACGTTTTACCATTTTTCTTGAACGAACACGTTCTGCGAGTTGTGCCAAAAAGTTTTATTTATTTATTATTTTTTTATTGTAATATTATCATAGAGAAAAAGAAACTTTAAGAATTTCAATTTTACACTTTCCAATGGGCAGAAATTTAAATGCACATTAAAAATTTGGCGCGCGTTTTTCACGCAAATAATGAGATGCCATTGAGAGCATCTCTTTTTTTTTCGTGCGACGGACGCGCGCGTCGATGAATCGCGAAAGAGACACGGCGGGATGTCTATCTATGGAAAAATTCATGGCACGACAGCGGCGGATTCGCCGGGACAAAGAGAATTCGTCCCTTGATAGCTCGACAGAAATCACGGACGAGGATGCTCAATAAGCTTTGATACGACAAAAACAAGAAAACGCTTGTTCACCGGCACGCGTGCCTCGATAATCATCAGACAGAGATCCGGAAAATTTATTGGAACTATAATATGATAATAATTCATGCATATTTATGCGGTATCAAATACATGCGGTTCAGAGTTAAATATTTATAAGGGGCAATCACACACACACACACACACATACATATATATATACACACACACAACGTAATATAAAAGATTTATGAATTGCGAGCATTTCATCAACGAACGTCAAAATAGCTGTTATTGAGCAGCTCTTGGAATAAAAAAAAAAAAAAAAATATCAGGAACGAAACGATCTGACGTAACGTTGGAAACATTCGTACGAGATTCCGTGGTGCCCGAGCGAAAATGGAATCATAAAAAAGAATTGGAGATGAGGTTCGAAACGAGAGAACACGAGGGATATTGTTGTATCAGCTATACCTATGCAAATGAAATTAGCTCACTGGAGAATAATCAAGGGAATGGAAGTGCTCTCTCGATTTTACGCATGAAAATTAACTAATGACAGAAACGCGGTCGGTGCAGTTTGTGTTTTATATTCGTTGGCGTTTCCGCGGTAAAGCGCGCAAAGAAGAACAAGAAGAAGTGCTCTCGACTGGTCGCTCTCTCTCTCTCTCTCTACCGGTGGGAGACGGAAGAGCCCTTTTGCTATTTCTCTAAGAAAAAACATCGCGGAATGCGCGGTGTATATACTCGCGTTGAATACTGCGAGTCCTTTGTCACGATTTCTCGTGCTCAAGACGCGCTTACATCCATAAAGAGGGATTTCAAGAAGTGGTCAATGGCTTGAAGAAAAAATCTACGAAGACACGGGAGATGCGGGATTTCATCGGCCAAGGCGTAAAACGTACGGCCTCGCCGTAAGCTGAGAAGGACGAAGGGGAAGGGCATCATCTCGAGTAAGATACTGAGGAGAGATAGATAGATAGATAGAGAGAAAGAGAGAGAGAGAGAGAGAGAGAGAAGGTAAAAGAGGAGAGGAAAACACCCTCGCGGCGCTATATGGACCAAAAGCTCTCGCGTTCGCAGTGCGCTTGTGCGAGAAGCTGCCGCTGCCCGGGAAGAGACCTCCCGGCCAGCTTCAGTCTCCGGGATGCTGGGGGCGGCGATCGTGATTCTACCCCCATTCTCGTGGCGCTCCGATAACACGGCTCGACTGATTGCACCTCGGTCTTGCTCGCTCCTCACCAGCCACTCGAATTAGCCCTCGTCTCCTCGCCTGTTCTCGCTCTTCTCGCTCGACTCTCGCGCGCGCGAGTAGACGAGTCCCGGGCTTGTGTTGTCTCCCCTGATCTCCGGGTCCACCCTCGGTCGGCGCTGCCGCCGTATATCCGTTCTCTCCCTCTTTCTCTTTCTCTCTCTTTCTCTCTGATCTCCTGTCTCTTTCCAGATCTCAATCCGCCCTCCGCGTCCCTTCTCCTTGTCCACGCTTCACACCCTTTTCCGCTGAAGCCGGAGCGCAGTCACCGCGAGGGCCTTCAGCCAACCGCCTCTGGCAGGTGAGTCCTCTCTCGTCATCTGTCGTCGCGGAGTACGTCGCGACGCTCAAAGTGCTGGTCGGTCGTCGGTCAGCGGAGCGTGCAGTGCCCGGATCCTGGGAAATTTAGCCGCGCTCGTGTGTGCACGGAATTTTCCATTAGCTCGTTCGACCAAGTACGCGAGATCAGAGACCTTAGGGGTCTCTAAGCTTCTCGTTCTTTCTCTGTCTTTGTGCTTCTCTCTTTCTCCCTCTCTTTCTCTATCCATATATATATATATGTGTGTATATATATATATATGTGTATATATATATGTGTGTATATATATATGTGTATATATATATATATATATACACACATATATATATATATCTCTTTCTCTCTCTCTCTTTCTCTTTCTCTTTACCTTTCATTTCCCTCTGTCTCTCCCTCTATTCAATCTTTTCGTACCGCTCGTACGTTCTTCTTGCTCCTATGTAAACTCCATCTGGCTTTTTGTTCTTCCGCCGCTCGATTCTGCGTGAACAGTTCTGTCGGTGATTTGCAATTCGTCTAGAGTGTTACGCAGCTCTCTTTCTCGTTTCTCGAGATGAAAAATGCTACGTTAAATCTTATTTTCATTTTACATGGTATGTAGAGACGCAGAATATATCATAATTCGTTTGTTTTTTCTCCATCACTTTCTTTTAAAAATGTATTCTAAATACTCCTACACTAACACATTCACTGTGAAGAGAAGCTTGAATATACGAGAAAGAGTGCGCTCCGTTTCTACGTCGTAGTAAAACGAGCTTGTCAATGAAAGCAATAATGAGAATCGAAGCGCGGATGAAAGAAAACAAAGCGGTTTGAGATTCCGCTCGAATTATATTTAATATCGTAAATATAATCCGGATTCGGACTAATGCGATGATTTCATTGGAGTTGATTAAATCCGAGGCGTGCACCAAAATGGCGGCAAGGTACCAGCGCTCCGAAACGCGACCAACCACATAGGGGGCACTTGAGCTCGCGCGGGGGGGAATTAGATCGATTTGTTGCGAGATCGTTAAGTGTCTTTTGACGATCGTCAGGAAACTCGTAAGACGAGACGAAATCTACAATGGTGGGTGGTGGTGACTGTAAGGTCGCCACCGTGGAGGTAGAGGCGGCCGGGGGCGACAACACGGCGACACTTCCGGTCACCAGGCCCCTCAATCCGCAAAACTCGCCGCCAAATGCACAGGATAACGCCGAGAAGAACAACGCCGCGAACAAGGAAATGGAGCTCAAGAATGTGCGCTCGACCCCGGCGAAAAAGTAAGGCGCACGTTGTAGAGGCGAATAAAATAAAATGATTTTAATTTAACAATTTTTGCCCTGTTTGTCACACTTGCGAATGTGTAGCATTACTTTTAGTGAACAAAACAAACATTTGCGTCACATCTCTTCATCTCATCCTTTTTTAACGTAATTTTACGTAAGAAAAAGTAACAGTATTTAAGTGAGAAAAAGCGCTTCTCTTATAATACGCTATTTTTATTTATATTATTACAACATATTAAATGATGCATGTAATAATTCTTGTTTGAAATTTGTTTTCAGACGAATGGAATATGCAAATATTCTTTCCGTTCGTTTTAGTTCGCTAGTTTTGTTCTCGGCAATTCTCTGCTAATACATAATTACAAACATCTGATGTTTTTCCACGCAAGTACGAAATCTAGGTCAAGTATAAACTTCATATTTAGTCCGTTTGCAGTGCACATGCTAATGGAGCGTAATTATTTAACGCCATGTTAATTATACGTGTTCGGCGAAATTATGGTCTCAGAATTGGCGTGACTTACGCGCCACGTCGATTCTAATCAGTCGAAACATGATATTAAAAAAAAAAGTCAATTATTTCAAAACTGTAAACTGAAGTCCAACCGAAGTTTACTGTGATGTAAACTTTGATTTTGTACGACAAAATAAAGATCTTTTAAAAATTGCAGCATTATTCTCTCTATTATAAAAGCACATGATATTTTTATCACATGTATCAACACCATTAATGTTTACAATAGAAAAAAATTTTCTATTGCGCTTTTGAGAAAAGTTTCAACGCACATATGCAGTATCTATCATTCGCAAAAACGAGTGATTTTTACGTAATATTACATTAATTTCCGGTTTTGCACTCGGTATCGCACAAATGAAGCTTTCGAGCGGAGAAATATCGATGTGTGTCTGTCTACGCGAAAATATTCGTCTCCGAAGCGTGAAAGATAATGAGCTGCGAATAGATATGCAACGAGAATAAATTGAAACCGAATGGTGAACAAAGGAGATAATAAATATATCAGAATAATAAAATATCATCGAAAAAATCTCTATCTAACTTTACGGTTTCTCTGATTAAAACTAACATTTTCGAGTTAAATGCGCACATTTGTAAAATCTCTTTACGCTAGAACTCGAATTGCCTTAAGTCAGAGATAGAAAACAGCCAAACCACTGTTATATCCTCGTGTTATACTCATGAGGAACATCCGGGACCGCGAGAAAATAGTAACAGAGCTCAAAATGGAAACGAGATAGTCGAGTTTGGTTTACATTTCTATTTACGACGCAGTTCGTTAACCCGTGAGCGGGCTTGAATACGTGACGCTTATATATCACGTATATGAATGACGTGCATAATGCAGTCACTCTCTCGTGCAATGAATTACAATTGATAATTCTTCAAATAAAACATTGGCTAAAATATACAAAAGTAAGAAGATAAATCCTCAACTCTCTGAATGTTTTACAAATTGCAAATCTAATAATTAGTTTTTCACACAAAACAAAAAATACGTTTCCTTTGTATTTTTTTGTTGTATTCCTCTAAATTTTTATAAACGTTCAAGTTTGTGGAAATTCTCTTGGAGACTTCTCTTGAAACGTTGAAAGATACATGCGCATAGAACCGCGAATAAATCGGACAGTTCGCGCGCTACTTTTCAATTGACTAATATCGATTCTCGACGACAAGTGTGGCCGTATGCAACTTCGCGACGGAGCAATAGGTGTATCTCGGATTACACAGCCGCAGTCGCAATTGCATTAACACGGTCTCGAGCCAATGCCACCGGCAGTCTACGCGTTGGCACTCGCCACAAAACAGTGCGCCACAAATCTCTCGCGAGAACGAGTAACTCCTACGAAATCTAATTAACTCGAAGATTGAAATTTCTGGCAGTGCGAACACTCGTGGTTCACATATAGAAATATTTCTATAAATTGGATAATTATATTTATTTTGTGTCAAATGGTGATGTTGTGTCATAAGAGTGCAAAGTTTATAAAATTTATGGTTGGTATGAAAGTGTTTTCAAACAAAAATGTTTGTTTACGAGAATAAAACAACAAATTACTCTAATGGGAAATATTAAAATTTTACTGATTTTTTAACAAAACAGTCAATCAGAAGACACTAACGTCAAAGAGAATCGATGCAAATCTGATTGTCATCAAAATTTACGGACGGTTTTTCTCGTTTGTTGTCACATAGGCAAAGTAAAGAATCGAACGTAAACAATTTTGAAGAGATGCAGAATTTTTTAAAACACAAATGAGAATTCATTGATTAGACAAATATACGTAACTTTCTCTTTTTCTCTCTCTCTGTCAATTCTTGATGCCAATTTTTTGTGAGTAAACGGGAAAAATATAAAAATTATACATACTTGTTCGTGTAACTACAATGAATGTCTGACGACATCTTTTAGATGAGCGCGATTTTTAACGGACTCGAATTGAAGACGCGAACAGTTTAATTCTCAAATAAAGTTTCGCAAATAAACGTTCGGAAGGATTTGAGGAAAGGATAGAAATGTTGAAAGAGGGTGTGAGGAGGCAAGGTTAAGCCCATAAGAGGGCGAGGAAACAGGGAGGAGCACCGACGCCGAAAGTAGGTACTTCGAGATATCGACCAGCCGGTCTGGACCGTTCCACGGTCCGCGCTGTTTCCATTTTCTCGTTTGCTCCTTGTTCGCACAACTGAGAAAAAACTGATACCGCCTCTTTCTTGTATAGCAAAAGAGATATAGTGTGTCACACTTTTCTTCAATGTTGCTGCCACTTTTATAAACCGGTTCTGTTCCGACTTATCTCCGAACGTACCAAATCACGAAAACCACAGAGTCTAAGAATCAAGAATCGTACATCTTTTTTTTTATATCGTTTTTAATTAAAAAAAAAAAAGAAACGATTTTACATCGATTTTTGTTAATTTTGTGAGACCTCTTGTTCTATAATTAGGCAACCCGATATTGGGGGAGTCCGCGTAATGAAGCGAATAGACTGATGTACTGAGCAATATCCAAGACGAGAAATTCATTCACTGTGTTATTGAAGGCTCTGCCTGCCACAGCCTAATTGTATCGAACAATAGCTGCGGAGTCTGGCCGATCAATTCAATTAGAAATGGGTTAGTTATATGTAAGTCTGTTCAGCTAATTAGTACCGAGAACTGAATTCACATACTGTAATTAACACGTTTATACTCGCCCCAACTAGTCTCGCGCATAAAACTAATAAAATATCGAACACGTGTTAAAGTAAAGTAGAGTAAAGATCGCGCTGATTAACCTCTGCAATTTCTTTTGTTTGACTTACAACATTTAAGTTTTTTTTTCTCAGCGCAAGAACTTTAATAGAATTTCTAGCAAAAAAGAACGATACATTACAGTCGCGGTAATCAATATATTTTCACTAAATAAAGCCGATGAAATTGCGAAACGACGATTTCACGATAGCTTGTGCACGATAAAATAAATAAAAACAAATGAATGCGAGAGCAAGTTTGAAATAAAAGCGGCGGCCCACGTTCTCCTCCCGTAAGACGGAAAATATCACCCGCCTCTGCAATGTATATCCTGGCTATCCATTCGGGGTGAGAAAAAAATCCCTGACGCGAGCTGTGCAGCAGCCTCGTGCGGGACACAATAAAGTCTGCATCCCCAACCCCTGAAATGCCACGGCGACAAAGGACGGTTAAGCCCTTCTGAACGTAGACGTAGCGCATACATGTTGTCGACGCGCGACGCGCGCGGGCGTCGTCGTTGCTGCCCCTCCTGCGTGCGCGCTGCGCGGCCCCGTTTTTCTCCGTGGAAAAGCCTCATTTCCCGCGCGATTGATTCCCGGTGAGATCGCGCATCGAGAGTTTGCGACCGGCATTATATATAGACTATCGATTGCGAGCCGCCTAACCTTTAAGCGAGGAAAAGAGCGTATAACGAGGATGAGGCGCGGATAAGTATGTCCGAGATGTTCGAGCGGCAGTCATGCTCGTCGATTAAAAGCGAATGCACCCAGGTCAATTGTTATTGAAGATCGACCTCTTTGTCGCGTTCCGCGCGTAATTGTACCACTCGTTCCAAGATCAAGCAGAGATCCGAGAAGAAATTAATGACATTCTGTGACACGCACTAATTAGTAAAATACATCGAGTGTTGAAACATGTAAAAACCTCCTCTCGGAATATTGAATCACATTATTTCTTTCAGTGTAAATGGTGAATTATCTCGTGTGCCGCGCGCGGTGTATCTTTTTGTGATATAAAAATTACAATAATTGTGACATTTTAATATTAAATAAAAGTGTTGAATTTAAAAAAAATGTATGCACGCTATATTTAAGTATCGTTCAACATCGCTCCGTTAACAGATTTTTTGTCTTAGAAACTATCTTTGGTTTGATGACAAAAAAATGGATTTATAAATGCGTTATGCGATCTAAAACTGATTATCGGGGACAGTGTTATATATTTGGTGAAAACAATGAAAATTCGATGAGGCCGAGTGTCATCGTACAAAAGCGAAAACAGAAATAGCAACGCTTGTGCGCGAATCGACTTGCGCGATCGCGAGCGCAACAGTCAGAGTTCGTTAGTGATCGAAGTAGGACGTGACACAAGTGGTATATGTGAAAAAATATTGAATATTCATACATAATGATGAATTTGTAGTGACTTTAAGTAATTAAATGTAATTTAAAGTGTCAATGCAAAAGGAACGCGTACAAACCATTCGTTTGAAAAAGAATATAATGATCTAAATACATTTGAAGTTGTTCTGTCGTTTTGAGATTTTTGACGATAATCATCATGGAGGTCGAAGTAGTACCGTTCGTTGATAAAAATGAAAGCAAAGCGGATATGATGCCACGGCGGGGTAGCAGAGTGCAAATTGTTGAGAAGAAAGGGTAAGATTATTGACGGCTTTTGAAGAAATGATTCAATGGAACTTGCTATTATTGTTAACGCGATCGATTATTAATATGTCATGTCAGACTGACTATTTCATATTACTGAAATGATAGAGTCGTCGATTTGTCAAAGTTGTGATAGAAATGACAAGCAAAAATTCGCACGTTTTATTTTCAGAACATCGCTCTTCATCATCATGAGCTTCATCTACGCGAACTTGCTCATAGTCGTGTGCATCGCTTACGTGATAAGCGAAGTGGTGACGCACAAGTTGCCGCTCTATTACTACGAGGGATTCTTCACTTATCTGTACGGCATGAGTATCCTGTTCCTGTTGTACGTTTTCTGCTTCCTTCTTCAAGAAAGCGCCTGCTGTGCGAGAGGAAGCGACACGCCGCCACCGCCACCGCGACCACCCAAGGCTGGCTGGACCGCTAAGGAATCCAAAGACAAGAACAAGAAAAAGGATAAGAAGGATAAAGATCAAAAACAACAGAAGACCAAAAAAGAAACTCAGGTTTCATCATTTAATTAAATTTTTTCAATTTTTGAACGCAAGATTTTTTTCTGATAATTTGACACTCACGTGGAAAGATAAATATATTTTTAGAAAAAGATTTTTAAAAATAATTTATTAGTAACAACTTATCTAATTCAAAGTGTCCGTGACTCACCGCAACAGGTTTACTAAATTTGTTTCGAGCGATTTGTTTCACGGCTACGGCAATGGCATGTTACCCATGAAATGTATTTTTGTTAGCACGTGGCATCTAAGCAGATATACTCTTGACGCTGACGTAATCGAGTTAACAGCTACACATTATCAATCATGCCTTGAACCTACGATGTTTCAAACGTTGCCTCATTTTTTAATAACTCGAATAAAAAATTAATTTCTCTCTCTCTCTCTGGTCACTTTTATATTTAATCTTTAAATTCTTCGAGCACTAAATTACTTGCACTCATAGTATTTCCTCATTTAAATGTTTTTTTTCGCGAAAAAATGTGCTTTACTTACGTTCTTTGTAAAAGATCTTATTTTCGTTTAGGACGCAGCCGATGTTGAAGCTGGCGTTGCCACGCGAGCTTTGCGAAAACGAAAAACTTCGCAAAACGATCACAGTCACGGAAGCTTTTTCCTACGAATTGGCGCGATAGGTGAGCTGAAAATTTTTCATTATTTCAAAACTCGTGAAAATAAACGTCGTAATGAACTGATGAACTCAAAAATTCGAATTTAATTTAATTCAGCCTTTGGATTGGGTACCATGGTATACAACGGTCTGGAATTCGGCGCATTCTTCGAAATACCATTTACATCGCCCTGCTATCAGATATTACAAGGCGTTAATCCGGTGTTGCAAATGATCTTCACTTTCATGCAAATGTACTTCATCTTTATGAATTCTCGAGTACGTATTTGAAATCTGAAACAAAGTAAAAACAACGGGAGAGAACTCTCGGAAAACAATAATAAATTGCAAATTGACTTTTCGCAGCTGAATATCCATCGCTTCAAAGTCGTCGCTCGCTTCGGTCTGATGCACGTGGTCGCGACGAATCTTTGCGTATGGATACGCACGCTGGTCCTCGAGAGCCTCAAAGAGATCACTCAGTATCACAAAAAACTAGGACAGGTCGAAGCAGGAATTCTCGGTAAGCAATATTTACGAGCGATCAAAAATCGCGTAGTCTTTGAATCGTCCAAGCGACGAGACCGAGCTAAGTTCAAATATCCCGACGATAATACGTCGACCAATCGATACGCGCATTTGCAGAAAGCATCAAGCAGCACTCGATGCGAAATGCCGGAGCCATATTGGGTACCGAGCCGCGCGACATGGCACAATTACGAGAAGCTCCTCTTACGGCATCTACGAGGTCGACGACCATCTTGCCGACCGTCACCACTAGCACGACCATAACCGCTCTGGGCCGCGTGATGAGAACAACAGCGAGATCGATCGCGGACTTAGTCACTACACCGAGTTCCGCCACCACGACCACTTGGACGACCCCGACGACTACGACGACAGAGCTGACCACCGCTTCGGTGTTGCCTAATCTGACGACCACTACGGCGACGACCTTATCCACTCTCTTGACCACATTCACACCATCGACCATCAGCACCACCACCACCACCACCACCACTACCACCGAAAGGATCACTACTATCCCGTCTACGATCATCAGCAGCACGACATCTACCACGCCGTCCACCACCACTCTTTGGTCGCAGTTTATGGAGCTGGTGAATGTACCGCAATCTGATATGGATAACCAAGTACGGATTTACACTCGCGTTATATTGATAAATACTGCGAAATAATGCGTGTTACTTAATCTCATCTGTTCCTGTCAGGTTTCGCAGATCTTCGATGTCAGCAACATCACGAACAGCAGTGAATATTGGAGTTCAAGCTTGGATAACTTTGGCATTCACCCAGAAGCCTTAACGGGGGACGGCACGATAACCAATTCGTGCGGACGCGTCAACATCATGGGTACCATTGTCCAGGATGCTGCGCCGTACTTGTTCCCTTTCATAATCGAATATAGTCTGATCGGTGCGGCGGTGATTTACGTCATGTGGAAACATATTGGTCGTCATCCGCGTTGGCCTCATCAAGCGGAAGCGGATCTCGAACGTCGTTTAGAGGCAATGCTCTCACGAAGAGCCGTTGCTCTTGCTCATGCAGGTAATTACTATTTTTTCAACTGCATTATTATTTTGTATTTAAGAAAATAAGTGAAAAAAAATAAATTCATATCATAAAATCCGTTATCAGGTCACGCCAGAGTCGATTGCGTGGGCGCAAGCAAGGGTCTCTTCTTCGGTTTGCTTCTTCTGGTCGGCTCCCTGATATGTCTGATCCTCTTCTTCGTGCTGATTCATCATCCGGAACTCGGTCTGCTCGCGATTTATCTCGCCGATGTCTCTCACTGCGTCCTGATGGCGTTATCTATCGTTGCCATAATCGTCGGCTTCATTCGCGTGCAGAGTCTCAAGTTCAAAGCCGAGGAACAAAGCGACCTCAATGACATTCTCCTGCGCGTCTCCGCCTTTGGTCTCTTCGTTTACGCCGTTTTTAGCGTGATCGCCGGCTCTCTGGCAGCTTTCACGCACGAACCGAATCTGCTGGTGATGGTGACAGGATTGCTCTCGGTTGCCCAGGTGGTTCTCCAGATGCTCTTCATCGCAGACGTGTCGCGCAGGCGAGTTCATCTGCCGGAACACGATCGCAGCAAACCCGGCAGACAGGTTGTCACTTTCCTGCTGATCTGCAACGTGACCATGTGGGTGATCTACACCTTCGAGACCCAGAAGGTTATCGCCAATCCGGTGCAGCTCGATTTCTACGGATTCCTAGCCTGGGCCATCGTGCAGAGGGTCACCTTGCCGCTGTGCATCTTCCACAGGTTCCACAGCGCTGTGACGCTCGCCGAGATCTGGAAGACCAGTTACAAGGCGCGTCTGGAGTAGACGAGCGAGGAGCCTCGTTGTGGTCAATCGTCCGGTACGGTCGTCGGTTGGAACAGAAAAGCGAGCAGGTCAGGATGCTCGACGACCTCGATCACGTACATCGATTTCGGGTCTCGAAGATGGACAGAGACGGAAGAGAGGACCGAAGAGATTAGTTGAGGAAAGGTCGGCGGACGGAAAGACTAAAAAGCTTACGAAGATCAACCGGAATAATCAAACACACACAGCGTGTGTAAAATATACGTCTGTTGCACGAAGAGACCTTCAGATAAATATCCAAGTCGTTGATATAATTGTTGAAAAATACCAAGAATCCCAGTTGGAAGTTGGAGATTTATCTCGTTGAAGAACCCTTTATCGAACATCTGAAGAGACACTTCAGTGATACGATCAAGGTCGATCTAACATCCTCGAAGAGGAGCTTTCGTGTAAAGTGGAGCCAAGTCATCAAATCGCAAAACTATTTCTCTGTCTCCGGTTTTTTTTTTTTTTTTTATATACACACTTGCATTTCTTCAGTTTCTTTTTCTTTTACGCTGTCAGCATAAAATCAGTAGAGACGGCGAGAAGAGGATCGCAACACCTGAACACGATCGGCAAATCATCCTCGTCGATCGGGACAAGCTTTACGCTTGCCGATTCGGGTGCAAACGAAGCACAAAAAAGCAACAAAAAAAAAAAAAAAAATTAGCGCTTTACTAAGTACGACGCATTTTCCCCTCACCATGTTTCTCACCTTACACGATCTCTATATACTGCCACCAAATTTTCTACTTTTATATGTATATCTTTATATGTACTGTATGTGTACCTTCGCCCCATTGTGCGTCAAGAGCACGAGATAGACAAATTCGGTTCACTCGCGAGAATTTAGATTTAGCTCGATATTTGTCCGGCATTTACTCTTGTTTCATTCAGTACGAATATATCGGATCACGCTGTGATATACTTTTTGTGAAAAAAAAAAAAAAAAAGAAAAACTTTTAAGTCGGCGTTGGCGACAAATCTCTCTTTATATTGTATGTCAACGGTATTTAAACTAAATATTTCATATTTTTATATGTCATCGATATATTTAGCAAACGAGATTAGCTTCTAAGTTTAAGTTCGTGTTTGGTTCAAACGCTCGCTCTCTGATATCTTACGAGACGTTAATTAATTCGGAACTAAATGTCGAGGTTAACGGCTTTGTTTCCGCGCTTTATGAAAATTTAAATTTTCACGATCTTAAGTGGGAAAAATTATTCTCCACTCGTCGAGTCATGATCGTCGCGGATCAGCGAATCAGTCGATGTCGGGAGAAAGCTCGATAACAAAACAGGGTAAATTCGCAACTCTGATCTCTGAAAAACCAAAAATCGAGCGAGCTTTAGATTCCTCGATTCATTCTCGAGCCACTTCACTCGGAACCGTGAGTGCATTCTCGCGATTATTACAAGCACAAAAATTAACGAGAGATTTGCCTCTTCAAAAGAGGCATTATCCCGACACATTTCTGTCGTTATAATTCTCGTTACGTGTTACAAAGTACAAAATTATTTCTCACAGGTTTTTCGAATCTCTTTATCGACACTTTTGGAGTTTTGCGCTCTTTAAGAACGCGCCGTATATCTTGGTCCGTGTATTTTTATCGCGAGCACAGAGAGAAGCGCACATACGTACAACAGCAAACGGTCGACAACAGCATTGAAAGTCAATGGGAAAAAAGGAAACCGGGCTTTTTTCAAAGCCAACACCACACAAACGATTGTAGAATATAGAGAGTATCTTATTAGCAAATGTATATGGCATATATAATCGAGTTCTCGCGAACATAAACGTGCGAAACGGAAGTAACGCGCTACGATGCGGATTATGTGACTGAAAGCGCGGAGCGGGCGGATAGAGCAGCGGAAATGAAGCGACTTTGCGTCTAAAAAAGACTTCTTTTAAGCGGAAAAAGCGACTCGTATGTCGGCTTGTCTTTTAACAGCAGCCAACATTATTGTGGCGTGCGATACGACGCTCGAGCGTCGAAGCTTTCCGTTGCAAAATGGCTTAATTCTTTGAGGGGCGATGGTGCAGCTTATGTACAATTCTTCACGATTGAATATGTATAAGTCTAATAATATCGCTAGGTGCCACTTTAATGCGTTTCTGTGTTGGTGCGATGTGGTTTTTTCAATTCACGAACTATACAGTGCCTAAGTTTTTCTTTTAATATTTCTTTTCTCTTTTTTGGCGGCCCTCCCCGTAAGTAAAAAAACAAACTTCGCTGTCTTTTTCGAAGCCCCTGAAAGAGTTAAGAGGGAGAGGTTATAAATACAAACATGGGGATAGAGAAAAGAGAAACGAAATCTACCGAAAGCGAAAAGCTCGCGTATCTTTCACGCGAAGGAAAAACTAGAATATAATTATTATCATCATTATTGATTACATATATATATATATATAGTGTTTAAGCCTATCTCAAAGAGATTCGATCTTACGCATTTACTTCGCTATTGATATCGTACGTAGAATCGTTGAGAAAAGAAAAAAAAATGTTCATCGTATATATACATATATATGACTATCGTATATATACATATATACATATATGTATATATGAGTATAGAAGTTATTATATGTATACTTTGTGAATTCCTCAAGCATAATCTCCGAACCTTGTGAAAATATTCCCTTCTCCGTGAAGCCGCCAATTGCATTGATAAATTTCATTCAATAAAATTTATTAACACACAACTCACATAAATTTTATTGAATAAAATTTGTTTTCCAGCGAAGACAAAGAGAATTTCTCAAGAAGACACACTAGTATATATATTATACTAGGAACCCGAATGTACCGTCACACAAAGCACCGTACTCACTCAACGTATTTAGCTTTCGAGTCTAAATATTTTAATTATTAGAAATAATACATATATATATATACAAGTGACACGCCCGCGAAATAAGAAGATGAATAGCTGTTAACGAGATTAATTATACATATAATTTTACGATTTAAAAACGACATTATTAAGAAATACGAACACAGTATAAATATATATATATATATATATATAGATATATAAATAAAAACAAAAATATATATATATACATATGGAAACTAATTTCGATGTGCGCAATTGTAGACGAAATTTTGCGCGCGTCATGTAAATATAACGATCGTTAGTAAGTTAACTATTCTTCGTCAGTAAAATTACTGAGCAGAGTGTGTATGAAATAAACGACATTACAAATCGCCAATAATAAATTCGCCACACAGGTAGATTTATTTTGTTTTTACGTCTTCTATTACACTCTAATTGCATACATTATGCCGCTACAAAATACGTGTATAAGCTGATTTTGTCAAGACTATATGTGTGTGTACGACGTAAAATGTACGATGTATAAATCTAACATATATATATATATTTATTGTAGAAAAATATATACATGCCAGTACAAAGATTATATAACGTGTATGTGAAGTTCTATGAAATCAAAACAATAACCATGCATTTCGCATATTTTACAGCCTTTACAAATTTTACCATTAAAAATTAAACAAATCAGCTTATATACATACGTACAAAACATTTATAATTTTTTTCTCTTTACATTTATAAATCGTTTTAGAGAGATTCGAGTTATCAGCCATTTTTCTAGAAAAAAAACTGTCTCAGACAAAAAAATCCTTCCGCGAAAATCTTTTCATCGACACTCTGCATGAGATCACATAGCAGAAGGGACGACGACACGTTAGCAAAAGGTCATTATGTGAATTAAATTAATTACCAAGGCACTGCCACACCGGACCAACAAAACCGAAACGAATGATAGAAGGGATTCGGAGAAGGAAAAATAGGAAAAAAAAAACAAAACGCGCCCTAATATGCAGAAGGAGAACCAATAATGCTTTATCGAATTTCCGTAATGACAAAAACTATTAAAAAGAATATTATATGAAACCGAGACCCTTCCACGTTTAACAAATGTGCATGAATGCGTAGTTTCAGTGTACGTGTGCAAGAGTAATGAGAGAATGAGAAGAAAAAGAGAGAGTGCGAGAGAGAAATGTAGACAAAAAAAAAAAAGAGAACGAGACACCGTCAACCGTTTTTTTTTTTTCGGCAAACAACGTCTTTGTATACTCTAGCCGTGTGTTTAAGAAGCAAAAAAAACCACAATTCTTGTATATGTATATCAATATCTCGATAGTAGCCGTAAGCCTAATTAGTGAGTCGCGGATTTGCAGTAACGCAATAGCAATCCACATCTCGTTTTAATCGCATAAATATTAATTTATCGTCAGTGACGGTTCATTATAGTCTTTTATCTGAGATCATAGAATCATGTGATATTTTTTTTTTCTATCGCAAACGTTCTTCTGCTTATTGTTCGTATAATGTTTTAATCACACGTATAAGCGACGTATACTCAGAGCGATACATCTCTGTTCAAATAAATTACGAATGTACATTGTGATCTCCGTTGTGATACCTGTTTATCTTTTGTAATTACGGAGGATTTTTTCTAAAGTTACGTTTTCTAGTTTTTAAGATAATAGCATCGTCTGCAATGACGATTCGCGCAGTCCCCAACTCTGCAAGAAACAAGAAAGAATAGCGAAAATTTGCATATGGATGCGTGCCGGAAGCAAATCCGCGACGCATTATTATTTAACGTAATGTAGTGAGTTTTCGATGTCTTCGAGTAATATATATAATTACAGTTTGTACACACGTATACACAACAGCATAAATATTCACATATACATACACAAAGACACACATACACACATCTGCGCGCGCACAAATGACATCACTTACGGATTTACCAGAGACACATCGCATCAAGAAGGAAGCGAGGACAATGGCAAGTACAGAAAGGAAGAACGTTTCGTCGGAGCAGGCGATAATGACAAGCACATGTGACACAGAAAAAAAAAAAAAAAGTAAAAGTATAATTACATGTTGTGGTATAAGCAGTTCTTCGAATGTCGAGTAGCGACGAATACGTCTGTAAATTCGTATAAAATTCGCTCATTCATCGATTCCTATTTTCATTGTATACTGTTAACAAAAAAAACCAGTTTCATTGTAATTCAAGTTACATCGGCACAATGTTGCCACATCATTTGTAACAATACACGATTATATTGGTTAATAAAAGTTATCTAGACGTAATGTACGTGTAGTTTTTGTCTGTTTTTTCTTTTGTACTTTTCTTATTTTTTAAATATCATCTTTGTTTTTTACAAAAAAATATAAAATATAATAAAAGATATCGTATAAAAAAATGCGCATCGACAGCCAATAAGAACGTTCGTACTGGATTCATGTATCTACAGTAGATACATGAGATTCCGAATATTTTATTAAACCATTACGTACTTATTACGTAACTTATATATTTTATTTTAAAAGATATTTATAACAGAAATATATTTTTTAATCTTATTAAAAAGTTATTGATATATTATACACATAAATTTTTCTATAATATTTCATTAGAAATGTAAAAAACACAAAAAGCGTTTTTAGTATAATTAAGGAACATTTTTTGAATAATAAAACGAAAAAATTTATATGTATGTCCTGAGTGAAATCAATCACCATCTTGTAATGAACGTCAAATTCCGTTACATTGACGTTACGTACTTATACACGTATAACGTCATCACAAAATGGTAGTGGATTCTATTCAGTCACAAGGATAACACAGCGATGAATTTTTCCGGTCGTTTTATTATTCGAAAGATTAATTTTCGCGTTTTTTACATTTGCAATAAAACACTGTAAAAAAAAAACAGCTTGCACGCAGTCTTTGATTACTTTGTTTGAATCTACAATCTTGTGAATAATCAGCTCGGTTTAACTTATTAAATCGACTGAATTGTTAATTGTTGCATTAATAATTTCGAGAGATGGTGTCGTGTCTGAACTCACCTGCGCGTACAAAGTGTGTTAAGGACATCATCGAAATGAAATCTAGCACGATTCCCGTGGCATACTCGCGCACGCAAAATTTATATTAAAAAATACAACGTAACGTTGTAGCATGAACGCTATAACGATAACAACTTTTACGCGCATAAGTGTAAGAATATTACTTTCCGTGAAAAACAAAATTATTATCGTACACTTACGTCAAATTAAAGCTGTAAAAAAAAATAAAATAAAATAAAATGTACATTCTTTTAAATGTAGTTTCGGCCCTATCAAAACATTAATGTCACATGCGTAGTAAGACACGACTTAGAGAAGAAGATTCGAGTGAAAAAAATGACTTGTGCAAAGAATTGCGGAACTGAATAAGCCGGACGTGAGTCAGGAACCGTAATTAACGAAATATACCCGACTACTGTCTCGGGAATATATATCGTAACAACGCAAGCGAGCAAAGACGAAAAGACGGAAGGTGCGCGCGAACGAGCGAAATTACAAACGAGGTAAGAAACGGCTGGGTCGAAAGAAAGATACACAAATGTATATGTATGGTATGCGCGTATCGACGTCGACACCGGGAGTGTTCGCTCGCCTGGCTGCGGCCTGGCATTGTGAACCGACCGGTAAACAATTAGTCGCGCCGTATGGCGATGAATCATTATTAAAGACGACGACGATGTGACGAGCCCGACTGTCCTCAGGCGCTCCACTGTCGTGCCGGTCATTCGTACCGCGGGCCTGGTTAACATGCGACATTAATTTGCGTAAGGTGTGTTTTGGGGTGCTACTTGAAAAGGCAGCAGCGGATGTGAGCGCGCAATAGAAAAGAGATGACGTACCGAAAGCGAGAAGGAGAGAAGAAAGACGAAGACGAAGACGAAGAAGAGAGAGGAGCACTGGCCCCGGCGCGAGGGGCCTCATTTGCCTTTCAATGCGCTGCTTCCCTTCGTCTTCTCCTCATTGTGCGACACGTCCATTGTCGTGCCTCCGTACACCGTGTATTACCTGTGCCTATCCGCATTTGTGTCGGCGTGGGTGGCGACCGCGCACGGCAGCCGCGTTAAAAGACCGATTCCTAAAACATGTCTCAGATACTCGTGACCCGTCGCGCATTTTCTCGGGACAAACGAATGAAGAATTATTCGTCTCTTCAACTATATTCCCCGGAGCTGTTGCTCCGTCGTTCGTCGTCGCCGTGCCGTTAGGCAACGACTGTTAGGACTGACTGGAATCCGTGTTTACGGGTCGCTAGGTGAGACGTGAACTCGTCAGCGGTAAGAAATATCACGCGGATAGTTGTAAAGAACTAATGTGACGTATGTATAATAATAATAATAATAATAATGGGTGTACTATCGATTGGAGAGTCTGAGATATTGTTTTTCAAATTTAACTATAAAAACAAAAAGAACGCAAAAATGTGTGAGCGTGTTTATTTCCCGGTTCAATTTCCCGATTAGACAAATGTTTTACATGCGAGTAGCCGCTCCTAAGTTATTCGTATATATTGAAAATTCAACACGCACAGAATCTCCGCTACAAAATTATCGATAACTAATTTTCACTCGCGTTTCTCGCGAGGTTGTGAAGTACAGACCGCGCCGCGATCTTCAGCTTGTTTAACTACGATCCGTCATCGAGATAACGAGGCTGCTGAGAATTCATTCCGAGTCTGGTCTCGCGCCTGAAAGACCGATAACATTCTACACGTGCGGGGCGGAGAGAGATTTCTCCTCATCAGTACGCGTGGTGAGGTACAACGTGAAAAAGGATCTTCAACGTGCTTCCGGATGCCCGACGGCTTTCCACTCTAAGAGGCAACGTACATAATAGTCCGTATAATGGCGGGCGGGTGCGAGAGTCGTGTCAGGTCGACTCGAGGAAGCAGATCGACTTGGAGACGCCCCGGGCGGCTCGGCGCAGCCGTGCGAGGTGAGAGACCACAGGCTGTTTGTACCGCTTAGGCTAATGAGGTACAGATGGCGATATTGTTGTGCAGGTTGTAAGGTGGACCGGAGGGTGCGACGATCGAGAAACGCACAGGACACACGAACCGAATCTACGGCGCAAGGTGGCTATATACCGAAGGCGGACACGAGCGCGAGCGAAAGGGGTTGCCCTCGTTTGATTCCGATCCTTATCTCGGCCAGCCGGTCGCTCGGCTACCGCCGCCGCGCGATCCCTATCTCTTGCCGATATGCACCCTTCCTTTTAACCCGGTGTTACGGCGAAAACCTGCGGTGGTTGACTGCACACGCTCGCCTTTTCGGCCTGGCGCAGATGCGCCGCGGCGCAGTGCTTGCATACCGGCGCGTACGCAACGTTGATCCTCGTTCCGATAATAAAACGCGACGCCCCTAACTAATGTCCGGTCGTTTCACGCTGTGCGTGTGTGTTATATTATAACACGATAAGCGAGCGCCAAGATTTGCCGGACGTTAAACATATTTTGTGTAACAGCAGGGAAAGAATTCTTTCAAAATGCACGCGTGTTCGATCGCGTGCGTTCGATAGTTTTAAGAACATTTATTATTCTTTGAAAATTCTAACAAAATTAAACTAATTGTTAGTCCTTCTTATTTTTTTATTCTCCTTCGTATTTCTTAATTTCTCTACTAGAGATTTATTAATGCGTTTTTCACAGCAAAAAAAGTTTATTTATTTATTTATATTTATATATATATATATATATATATAAACACACGTAAGGATGAGTCGAAGAGAGGAGTTCTCGAAATCGGAGCGAAACGAGAGCAAGCTGCAACGGACAGTCACGATTTCACACCGCGGTCGTGATCCGTGATTTCACGGCAGCTGCTCACGCGGCAGGAAGTGAGACATCATACGTGTGCGCCGGCACTAACTTTCTTGCATAATGTGAAATCGAGGACGGAGCGCGTTGGCCGCTCGTCTTTAAGACCGACAATCGCCGATGGAAGAACAATGAAACGATTAATCGTGCCTCGCCGGCAGCCGGCTCAAGAATTGTCGAACTGACTTTTTCTATAAAACAAATTTTGCTTCGATCAAGTTTTTCAAAGATTATAAGTAGACAAGTATAGAAGAGTCAGAGTATATTGCATAAGAGAAAAATTCGATATACTATGTGAAGAATTTATTAAGACGCGATTAAAAATCTTGCAATCTTCAATATTTTATTTAACAAATCGCAAGAAATTAAATTACTACATAACTGCATAATAAGATTATCTAGCGTGCGTACAAGTGTTCGTCGCACAAGTAAGTCAAAAAAAGCGAAACAAAACCCGCGTAGTTGTTTGCTCTCCTCCTGAAAGGGGGAAGCGTCTTCCGCTTAGGGGCGGAATAAGTGCATTCTTAAGTTTCCTTCTGACTCCGACAGAACCGATAAAAGGATAATAGTCGCATCTTCCTTCTATTTGCGCTCGCTTCCACTTACCGCGACTCTGATCTATATATAGGAACCCAATTTTTTAACAGTCGTCATTACGAGCTTTCTCGATATGGATGGACGGAGGAGGAGAGGAGGATGCAATCCGTGGGCATCAAACTGGAACGTTTTCGCGTTCGGCATAATGCAGACAGGATGCTAATTTGATTATTACTCGGATTGCTGTAGTTACGAGTCGCAGAACTGCTAAATTGCGGTAATCACTATTTTCCGACAACGCGCGCTTTCTTATCGCGAGAAACGCCGTAATTACGAAGCGTTTATCTCTCGAAGAAACGATATGTATCAAATTCACATTTCAAAATGAGACAGCGTCGTAGCGGCGTTCGCACCGCTTCAAATTAATCCTTTTTATCCGCATGTATTCAACTTGAGCGCAGGAAAACCTATGCACTTATATATACAGCGGAAATCGCATTGAGTCACGAAATCGTTTTTTTCGAACTGGCGCTTCGCGATATCTAAGTCGAACAAAAAATCCGAAGAATATTCGCAATACTCTTAATCCTGTAACATGCCTACTGACCACCTTGTCTTGCTCGAGATTGACCTTAATTATATTCATTTGTGATTCTCTAAAAAAAAGGGAGGAGGTTCTTTTCTTTTATTCGCAAATTCTGCGATTATCATCTATTTTGTCTCAAAAAAAAAAAAAAAATATATTCAAATGTACACAAGGTGTTGATCGACGTAAACTCGCGATAAAAAATATCGCGAACAACAATGTTAGGATCCTTGGCTATGTCGGCCCGTAAATCCCGACAAGACTTTTTGCGAGCCGCACGAAACGTCGTATAAGGCGGGTACATAAAGTAGGTGGACTGCATTTATCTGCAGCCCTACACCGTTGGCGTGGTGGCGCAGCGCGCCGTGTACGCTTGTACTTAGGTTAAATTACGGTTAGGCACACGTGCAAGTGCCATTAGTTTTCTCTCGTGCGTACGTCGTTATGACTGGGCAAGGCATCGGCGTTTCATACGTTTATGTAAATATACCGGAGCGCGCACACTTGGAGAGCGCCGCCGCAATGACCTGAGCGGAGTTGCGAGCGTGCGGCGGATAGTATGGCTGCGCGAAAAATCGCGAGTGTATACGACAGTCGCGCTTGCCGGCAAAAGTCCGATTACCGGCACGAACAGCGATTTTCTAAGCCATTGGATCGTCACTCAAACGTCGCTCTATCTATGCATCTTTACGCGTACAAGAGACTATAAGTGTTAGTTTGCGGCCTTCTTTGTTGAAAATTATATAATATTTTTAATTCTTAAATTTTTTTTTTTTTTTATATAAACTGATTCTATATTTAGATCTTTTTAGCGTCAGCGAAAGAGTTTTAAGCATTCAAAAGTCCGGTAACGCACGTATGCTCGCGATTTCTCGCGGAGAGAAATTCCGTGTATCTTCTCACGGTTTCTCTTCTTGCGGTCTAGGGGAAGACAAGGGAGAGACGCCGCGGTATAGCCACGACGAAAGGAGAAAGAGAGCATGTGAGAAACCTATCGCTGAGGATAGACGAGAGGGAAACAGATCGTCGGCGAGAAACAGAAGCGACGAGGAAGCGGCTTCTCTGGAGGCGACAGAGGAATACAGAATTGTGCAAGGTGGTGGCAAGGGGCGGCAAGGGAAAAGAATTGAAAGACGTTATGAAAATAAGGCGAAGCCGGAAGGGGGTGTACGATATGCGCATGCGACGATCGACACGCAAGACAGACGCTCTAATTTTAGATCTTGTCACTCTGACGCCAGCTGGCGTGCCCCTCCCCGCCTATTACGCGCGTTTACGCACACACCGTCGTGGTCGACGAGCGCAGCGCGCAGCGCAGCACGCACTGCGCTCATATAGCCCGCGAGGGGCTCTCACGCGCGTTATAGCGCACGCATATGTACGCGCGGCCGCGCGATGCACATCCGACGTGGCACGTCACGATCGCACAACCAGCCTCACGCCACGGATGCGAATTTGCTCGAGAGATGAATACTTACCCGGCATAGCCGGCGCGAAGTTGATGAAGATCGGGATATGCTTGTGTGTACACAAGTCGAAGCGTGATCCCCGCGAATCCCACATGTCCCCTTGAGTGTCATTTCAACGACCGTGATGACTGTTTCGGAACAATCGTTTAACTCGAAATTTTTGATCGAAAGAGAAAGTCCAAGAAGTAGATCCGGATGTATCCCGACTGTGTATAGATTTCTCTTCGTGACCGTGAGACATTTCATAAAACCGCATCCGGACGAATATGTGTATGTCGCTCGATATGTCTCTTGCGCGAGTTGTAACAAGCTTTATTTGCGCAAATTATAAATAATCTCGCATATACGTTAGATTATCAATTACATAAAACAAATATATTTGTTACACAAATTAAGGTGTACGCGTGTAGGTTGAGCGAGGAGTTAAAGCAAGTGTGTACGATTCCGTTCTTGAATTTATACAAAGTAGACATTATAATCCGCCGTTTCAACGCGCTGTTTCATTTATCAAAGGAATTTGACGTCTTCGGGCGTCGATGAAATAATTACAAAAGATATGCGCGCGATTTCATAAACACATATCACATATGTACATATGCACCTCCGAGGTATTAAAATAATTACTATTATCATACATATCACACGCTGAACGTTTTTTGTTGCAACAACAAGTCTCGGATTGATCTAAAAGTCTACGCAATTTGCAGCATAATTGCACATGTGTGCATTATTTTTCTTCGCTCTCGCGGAAATGCTTGTCTATGATTGCCGACTAAACACGCGAATTTAACGTCATATACGTCTTGTACGAGAAATGTTGTGACACAAGTTTAATCCATTTTCTATATAAATCGCTCATATGTATAAGATATACATATACACGTGCATATACTTTCTCATTTTACCGTAACGACACGTTGGCAAACACTACGTTCTAATGTAAAACTAGATGTGGGTAATAATCGTCGCGTGGAAACATGCAAGTTGACATTTAGCATTCGCTTCGAGTATCTCGTTGAATTTAATTGGACGCCACATCTCTCGTTTTTTTAGTTTTTTTTCGTTTAATTCTCCTCGCAGTTTAATGATTTTTTTTATCACTTATACTTGAGTAATATTCATAATTTTTTTTTTTAATATAAACTCGTGCTATTAAAAAAAAACTAGACAGCCACCGCTCAAAAAAAAATCTTGTAATTTACATCTAACGCTTGTGCATCTCTGTCGAGAGTTATCGACTTCTGGAAGAGCGAATTCGATCTTACGTATTCGGGAAATCCGCGTGTGTGCAAAGACTATTACGCAAATCGGCCGGACGGAGATAGAGACCGAACGGACGCGAAGATGAAGACGATCAGAGCGAGCGAGCGAGCGAGCGAAGAAAAGGCTGTAATTTCCGAGGTGGCACCGCGCGCAATGCACATAGGCCAGGTCAGCCCCTCCCCCCGATCGCGATAAACGTTGGACTATATAAAGCGAGGGTAGAGGAGAGACACATCGGGGGCATCGTACTTGCGCGCAGATATATCTTCACGTATATACGAACGTGTATCTAACGGGGCGCGCTGATGAGAGAACGGCGATGAGGGACGACGGATGATATCTTTTCGCTCTAGGTTCCGTGGCAATCGGGAATGAAAAGAAGGCGCACTCGTTGGACCTTCACTTCCTCTCATTGTTCTCTCTCCCTGTCGTCTTCCCTGTGTGTTCGGGGCGCTTTCTCAGCTTGCCTTAATTCGCCCGGTGTATTCAGAAGAGGTGGGCCCCATGGTAGGTAACAGTGTAACATCCGATTAGCTCATTATGCGGAGGAGATCGGCGCTCGATAAATTCGACGCTTCGGACGCTCAAAATACGCGGTTGCGGACGATTCCGCTAGTCGCTCTCCGCGTTACGCTACCGCGCGGCAACGCTCTCATGCCTCCTCACGGACGTTGATAGATGGAACGATATTGATTATTTCTTTTTTTTTCTTGCAAACTAGCGGTGCTGTCGCGCGAAAATACAAAATGACACTCTGTAAACTCTTCCGGTGATACATGAGGCATCGTTGAAAGCATATTCAAATACTTTTTTTCAAAGAAAAAACACGCATTTTTGTCAACACGCATTCGTGAGAAACGCTTACGATGATCTTACGCGATGTTTTTTTCAAACGGAAAAGTCGATTGATTTTGTTTCCTCCGTATGACATTTTACAAGGCATCGGATATATCATATAGCAATTACCCGACTCTTAAGTTCTTTTTTATCGGAAACAAGTCGTTTTGTTGTGTCGGAAGACACAACAGGTGTAGATACGCGGTTGTTAATGATCCAAGGTTTTTCTGATACGACCAGGTGCGCAGGTTCAGGTGGAAAAAAAACCAGGTGAATCAAGGCTGCGCGAGAAAGTTCGCGAAGGAAAAGCAATCTGGTCACAAACTGACTAATTGCGATCACACCGAGTGCACAAGTAATTTATTTTTAACATTTCCAATTTGTTCAGAAATTTTGATTTTCCTACATTGTCGTTTAAACGGGCAAATATTTGCGTAACAAAAGTAGCTGCTTGTTTTCGCTTTAATTGATGATAATTAAGAAATAGAGCGAAACGAGTTTGGTGCACATTCTCGGAAATCTCGGAGAGCAATCTATCGGATATCGATCCCTATTCTCAAGTGGTTCAGAGCCGCCCACCGCTTGGAAAGATTTGCATATGTATGTGTGTGTGGGGAGGGGAGGGGGAAATCTCTACGTATACACACAACGTCCCATTAGCTCAGGATGCGAAGATTGTCGATAAATTTGCGGATCGTCAGCGCCGCTTGCGCGCGGGCGCGCTGCCGAGAATGCAGCTGGTTGTACGGGCGCGAATCGCGATCGCGATCTCTCACTCGCCGCTTTTATAACGGCAACATCTGGTCGCGGTTTCGGCGCTTAGCGTCTCAAGGACCGCAGGTATTTCGAGTGATGCGTATGTATCGGCGGATAGGCAGGCATTCGGCAGGCATTCGACAGGTGGTGACCTACCTGTCTGCCCGCGGGCCGGAAGCGGAGGTGGAGAGATTCGTTGCGGTCAGTTTGGAGCGCAATACGTCATCGCCGGGTTATCCTTTATCCACCGAAAGAATCAAATTACGGGCCTTCGGCCTTGTTTTTACAATCCTCTCGGATGGCACGATAGAAACCATCGCAGATAAGAAGCGTAAAAGGTGTATGCGATCTTCGATTATAAATCATAATCGGGCGGATGTGTACGAGCGCGCGAGCGATCACCCGATCAACCGGTCCTTGTTTAGCATCGTAACAAGACATGTGCTCGGGATTTGTCGAACTATGAACCTCTACATTTGTTTGTAATTTTAATTTTCAAATCGTTTTTACGTCTTTCATCTGTCGTTTCTCGTAGTGACGCAGTGTTTTGTTTGAGCTTTGTATAACTCTAACCGCGACAAATGGATGAGGCACGGTCGAAGCCGCTTGTAAACCGTGACATCCGGAGATTAGTCTTAAATTGTTAACAATGTTATTCATTGTTCACACGTCGATAAGCCCGAAAGTCGACGACGACGGCCGTTGATCGCCTGTCAGAAGAGATTATCTTCGCGTATACTTCCTGGGATTATTTTCTCCCTCTCCCAAATTAATTATTTATAATGCGATAGATGATGAGAGACACTTGGCAATTAACTATACCTATACTACAGTGTTTTTGACTGAAAATTTTATCATATATATTTGGGTGTGTATGTGTTGCAATATTTTATTTGACTCTTCACTTTAACAAAAATTTAAAACAATAACTTATTTTAACATTCTCTTTCTCTTTTCTCTCTTACATTGGTGTTCAGTCGTCGTGACTTTTTTAACCTGTTCTGTCCAGCGACACTATTTATCACGGTGCACGCAAGCTGCGCAATCGCATAAAGAACCGCACGATTGACGTGCGCGATGCAGACGTTCAGACGTATTATTATTAAAAGTCGCTTGTTTGCGCACGATACGGTTAAACCGAATTAATAAATAACTTCATTATTATCTACAAAAGTCAATATAAAATATTTCTTTTCTTCAAGTAGTATAGTTCAGAAACAAATGTAATAATGTATTGTCAATTAATATATCACGAGACATATGAGAATATCGCGTGCAGACGAACTTTCATTAAGCGGGTCACCGCGCGATATATGATGCATATTAAAAAAAAAAAGATCGAGCGCGATATTGTAATATAATTATAAACGCACAATGCAAACGAAATTTGCGTCTCCGCAAGAAAAATTAATAAAAATTGTCAAAAACTAGGACAGAGAATAAAACCAGCGCATAAACCTCGAGTCGCGCATCGAGCCGAAAAATATTTATGGACACTGAAGATCGATAATTGCTCACGACGTTACACACGTCACACACACACACACACACACGAACTTACGGCGGTAGTGTTGCGTAATAACACGTGTCGGACGGACTATCGAGTTATGAGCTTGAACAATCCGCAGATCAAACACAGGATGCGATCGAATTGGGCGAAAAGCAGTTGGGCCGCAATTATATCCTGCGGAACAGCCTCTCATCGCGGCACGCACCGGATACCGCGACGGAGGCGTCGCAATGAGAATTCATGAATTAAAAGGCTCGCTCGTTCGGTTCGCGCGCCATGTGCCCCGAGGGCTAACTCGCGGTCTCGAGAATCCCGACGGCATTGGCCCACCTGTTTTGTTCACCCGTTCGGCCCGTCTGCGCTCCTGTTGCGCCCCAGTTGGCACAGATGTTCGTTTAACTCGACTTCAGGTTTCTCCGCTCCAAGTAGAGAGTACAGCCGTCTCTTTTTGTTTCTCGCGCGTCGCTCTCTTCTTCATTAAAGCCGAAGCGCCACCGAAAGTGAGCCCGCGAGCGAGAAAAGGATAAGAAGAACCGAGGAACAGAAGAACGGTTAAGGGGCCCGAGTGAAATTGATAGATGGATAAAGAACGACACGGGACAGATGGATGAGTAAACATTTCGGTGAAATAGTGCGTATCTACTTATATATTATGATAAAATGTGAACGAGAAAAAATCATGTAAAAAGCTAGACGTATCCAGATCTTAACGCGCTAAATTAGAGAAAGTTATAGTCAAATAAAGTGTCTTGTCAAATTTTACATTGGAAAAGAATCGCAACATATAACACGCGGTCGGAACGTCTGTTAAATATTACACGTATATTATGACGTTTTTCCAGAATTCTTTTTTATAAGAAATTATCTAAAGCTATTTAAAAAATATTGCTCTATAATATTTATATTATTTATTCACACAATATGAACAAAATTCATTTCCGCCGGTAGCTGTCACGCGTATTTCACTTTGTAGAAAAACTGCAACGTAAGAGACGAGTGTGTGATACGTGAGTAGGGGAAGGTGGAGCAAGACGGGATAGTTAAGGTTTAATAGTGAATAAAACACAAATTTTCATAATCAACGAAACAGCTTTTCTTAATTATTCTTTAGTAAACGGTCTTTCGATTAAATTATAAATAAACCACTTCTTTAAAGTTTTTCATACTAAAAAATTAATAATTCAAAAAAGTTTCTCTCTCCCCATCTTGCTCCACGGGTAGGGTAAGACGAGGTATCCCCGTGGGCAAGATGAGATACCTATTAACAAATGATATAAAATCCATTATTTATTGAGTTGACAACGGGGTCATATGTATGTATGACTTCATCATCGTCGTTTTCTACATTTGCACACGAGCAATGAGCCCATTCGCCACAAATTTGGCAGCTTCCATCCAACCTTTCACAGATTCTAAATACAGCTCTTTACAATATAAACATGAAGTTTTCTTTTCCGCTGTCTTCTTCGTCTGATGATGACTTTTTCTTTAGTTTACAATAGTAAACTTGAATTTTTATTTGCACATCTATGTGGGGGCAAGATGGGGTAATAAAAATGCGCGTTACCCCATTCTTGCTCCTTCTCGTCTCGCTAAAATCATATCATCAAATTTTTTAAACACTGTCTACAAAAGTGTAAAATATCATTCTTACCTTATAGCCTGCTAAATTCTGTCTCAGAAGCTCAACATATGCGCAAAAGAACTTCAATATTTTTATAGCAATGTCACAGATGACAGAATGTCCGAAAATAAGAAAATCGTAAAAAATGACAAATTGCGTGTAATTTTATCACACACAGCCACATATCGCGCTGGCTCGCTTATGATTGTTAGCGACAGTGACGACACATTCTTGCCCCACCTTCCCCTACGTACGCGAATACGCGAACGCGCATCTGTCGAATAGGTAGGTACCAAGAATGATAGAGAGCGGAGGTAATATTCCGGCGTATTGTCCAGACAAATGTCTCTTGGTGAATAAAGAAGGGGGGATAAGTGCGTGCAGCAGACGTTTTGATAATTAAATGCAATCAACCGACGACGACGACAGGATGTGCCGCGAACTGATCCAGCATGGCCGCGCGGCACTTTTTTTTTTGCGCGCGCCTATCCATCGTATTGATGTGTAATCTGAAGGTGTCCGACGCGGTTGTACAAGCTAATCGCATGACGGACGTCGATCAGGAAACGCAACGGCGCGGCCTTCGATTTCCAGGATATTATTTCGTTCGCGGAAATCGCTGCACGCCACACACGAGCGAGTCACGAACGATATGCACACTGAAAATCAGCGAAACGGCGCAAGCACACAAAGTGCTATCTTCCGCAGATTTTATGCTCGATCATCTATAAGACATTTACCGTAAATTATATCGGAAGTGTGTTGTATCACGAAAAAAAAAGTTTTGCTAATCGGCTTTAATACAGTTTTCTATAAAAGTTTCTTACAATTTCTTTTACAGTTTCCATAAGAAAACTATTTTACTACAATGTCTACTTTAGTACAGTGTCTATTTTAGTAGTTTTCTATAAAAAAAACTGTAGGTATTTTCTCATCGCGCGCGACTAATTGTACTTTTGTCCTCAATCGTTACGTTTTCCTAACAAAAGCCGCCTCGTGTATTGTTATTATCGCGCGATTATTTATTCATAAATTCAACGCCTTATAATTCGTCTAGTCAAAATTCTCAACGTTCTGTGAGATGCGCATATTAAAAAAAAGAAACAACTCGACACTTTAAGAGCTCCTGTTTATAAATTAACCGATTCTATTTCTTTAACGACGCGAGCAGTTTGTTTGGACATACCGATCCGTGGCTCCTGAAGAAAAGAAACCACGGGCGAGACATTGATCGCCACCTTTACAAAAAGAATCAACGGCGGGTGGAATTGATCAGCAGCTACTGTGTTCCTGCATCTGCTCCACCTCGGTCAGGCCTTTATTATAAGTTAAGAATACAAAAAAGTTCCTCCACGCGCATTGGTTCCACGTATCCGATCTTCACGGTGCATATATTGACGAGCGATAACGATCCGATCCAGCCTCGTCTCAGAAACCTAACTATCCCTTTTATATCCATCGGAGTATTTATCGCGATGATGTTTATTCGTATTTTTACAATACGTCGCAAAGAGGTTCGAAAAATTAAATAGGATCAATTCGCGCTCACACAAGTACATTATTTTCATATTTGAAAATTCAAAAATCTCGCAAACACGATTCTAAAAAACCAATGTATTTCTCTTTCTCTCTCTCTCTTATCATAATATGTGTCGAATAAAAATACAATATTGTTGCAACTATTCGAGATACAAAAGTGTTACACGCGCTGTAAATTGAAAACAATAAAATTGTATAGAAAAAAAAATAAAAGTGTATAGACAAAAAACTTTTTCTTGTTTTCTAGATAAAATATAAAGAGATAGATTTGTATGTAATTGCTACGTGTGTTGTATCTTGACCTCCTGTTTTCACGGTACACGCGCGCACGTCAAAAGAACATCGGCGCGATCTTCGTATATATCTCTACGCGCACCCACGTGCACTTCCTTACGCGTTTACTATCCTAAGTGGCTGGAAGTGGTGCAACGTGCGTGGCACGCACGATGAGACCGACAGAGGCATTATATTATACATGCATATATATATATATATATATATATATATATATATATATCTATTCGATATATACATATATATATATATATCGAAAAAGAGTTGCGCGCGCGAGCAGGATGGCGAGAGAGAGAAACGTGCTCCGATAGATTCCTCATGATAAGCCCCGCCGGACTGGCCCACTAAATTCATATGCATGAACCCTTATTATATGGTATTAGCTATGCGCACAGGTGGTTGCCTCGATTAGATACGAGATACGAGCTGCTCGTTTAATAATGTGTAACACTGTCCCTAAAAGTATGCGGAGCCGCCGCCGCCGCCGCCGCCGCCGCCGCCGACGCCACTAATGACTGCGTCACGTGCGTTTATCATAAACCGATAATACGATATGTTATCGAATTTCGTTGCGAGCAGATGATGATTAACGAGTCGATCCCGATGCCCGGCTGCGTGCGATGCGATACTTCGGTCTGTAACAAGCGTAAGAAACACGCAGTAGAAAGACATTATACAGAATATCATTTGCATAAAATCGATACATTAGCAGTTCATTATCGGGTCTATGAGTTTTAATTGTTCGCTGTGCGCGAGGTCGAAAGTTTCCCGTGAAGTGTATGACAATGCGAGGGAGAGAGAGAGAGAAAAAAAAGAAAAAGAAAGAGAGAAGAAGAGGATATTGGAAACAAAACAATTGAGTTCCCGCTCAATGTGTGAATTTTGGTGTGCGCGAAAGCGTCGTGTAGTGGAATTGTGCCACGTAAAAAGTCGCGCGGCAGTAATAATCGTCGTCGTGGCGGGCCTCGTTACAACGCGAAAAACACAAAAGAAGAAACGGCGAAGGAGCGGAAGAGAGCGCGATTACGTGCAATCAATACGCGCGGTTGCATTCTGTATAGGCCCCTCGTGCGTTTCTCGGGTTGAGCAATCGACTTCGACTGTGCACCGCTTGCGTTCCCATCGGTCGCGTTATATCGACGCGACATTACGCGCGCTCACCAAGTGTCCCGCCTCCGTTTACGTGTGCGTTACACGCGCGATGTATTCACGGACATACGTACCTCGAGGGAAAGTGACGTGAACGACGTGCGGAGGACGGACCTGACACAGGTCTCTCCGCAAACTTTTTTTCCTTTTATATCTTTTTTTTTTGTCAAAAAAAAAAAAAATGAAAGCACCGTTGGCATTCTTTGTCCCTTCTCGTTCCGGTGATCCGTGCGGTCTTTAATTCTCGCGTGCACACCGCGCGCGTCTCAGAACGGCCCCTGGGAAGGAAGACGAACAAACGGACGGACAAACGAACAGACGTCAAAGAGCGCGCATCTGTATATGTATATGTGATGATCCTCGTTTTCGTTCGGGAATTAGCATGCACGAAATACGATCGCCGATCGCCGCGGTTTGAAAGCGGTCAGGACGCCCGCGAGCGAGCACGCCCGCCGATAATTGCCCCTTTTTTTTTTTTTTTTTTTTTTTTTTGCGCATATAAAATGGCTTTATTAGTTTTTGTAATTATGATTCGGATTATATGCAAGTACTGTGACTTTTTTTAACGCATTAATTAAATGTGTATATTTCTCTCTGATTATATAATAAGAAACTGATGATAAAAACACATCATCTCTTTTAATGAAAGTTTGTTGCCGCGATTTTTGTTACGCGAGATCGCGATAAGTGAAAAATCGTGGTTCAATTATTGTTCGTGCCGAGACGATCTAAGAAAGAATCGCAAACAACCGAATTGGATCCAGACCGGAAATGTGTAAGATTTATGCGATAAGACGAGAATAGCATTACCGGCGCTATCTTCTGAGCGTTAGAAATCGCAATTTTCATAGGACGGCGTTGAGAATGGGGAGACTTGGTTGCCAACCAATTAGCTGACTTTCACATGGGGACCAGCATGTGAATGCAGCGAATTCTCGCGCCAGTAGGAGGAGCGACGTCGCTGATACGCGTCTGATGTACTTAGAACAACAACCGGTACCGCCATTTACACGAGGCACGTAATTAGCCGCGCTCTCTTTATCCGCTCGAAATTACGTAGAATGTAAGTAGCTGCCGCGTAGAACTATCGGATGAATGATCAGGTGCTTCCATTTAACGCGGTAACAATCCTCTTTCCTGCATCAAGCTTGTTTCAAGCGGAGAAGAGGATGTGGCTAATAATATAGTCCGCTATATTAAAAAGAGGAAACCTCTTTTCTCCAACGAGCGACTTGAATATTATAATTTCGGAGCAGAGTTTTTTTATGCGACAATATGTAGGCGCGTTTTACAAAAGTTTACTTGGAATTACCTTGCGTTATACGCTATAATTGTTCGTAACCGTGTAAACTGTCGTTGCAACGTGTTTTAATGAAAGCTCTACTTTTGCAATTTGTCGAAACTACAAAAGAGCTACGTTGAAAATGCGTGGAACCTTGTGAGCATCGAATAATAAAATGCTTGCACAACAATGGACACTGTATTTATACGACGTTTTCTCGAGTATATTCGAATTTTATTTGGGCATTGTTAGTGTAATATTGTGATTATAGAGTTCGTTTCCCTCTTAATAATATGCTGTTTTTATTTGCGCATCATCTTCCGATAATACAATGGCGGACCGAGGGTATATACTGAGAGAATATGTACTACAACTACAGCTGCGCTTGTCTATAGACTAAAATTTTCTTATAACTTCTATATCAAAATCACATGATCATACAATAACAGCTACGTATTATACAAATTAAATCAAAATGCTTAGCGGGAAGATCAGTCAGCGCTAAAGCGACGATTGATTCATTGATATATAATTTTCCCTAATCCGTCATATCACAGTTCTATCACGTCGTGTACACATGTCAAAATACTTTTTATCGTCGATATTTCTACACCGAGACGAGCAATTTCCAATTTCTCGTCCTTTCTTCTCCAACAAAGACCAATTTTGCACAAGGAGCAAGTGCGTCGTGTCAATCATCGGGATACCCTTATCAGCGTGTAGCGTGACATTAACGCGAGCGCTATCACACACAATTCCGACATGTAACGAGGATCAGGAAGACGCGAGAGAGTTCCCGCTGTTGTACGCCGTAGTGATCAGCGATAGCGTGAACGTCATCCGTCGCCGACCAATCGCACGTGGCGATGGTCCCACCACCATTGACTCCGCCCATGAAGTCCACTCCTACCCACAGTCACTGCGAACGCCACTCCGCGCTACTCGCGACGGATCCGACGAGTCGCAGCGCGAGCAGCGAGCGCACCCAACAAGCCCCCAGCAAAATCAATAGACCAATGGCTACTGGAACGCGTGCGTAATTACCGCTCGTGACGGACATTGCCTCTCTCGCCGTTGCCGGTCTTCGACGTCGGAGTGGTGGGGAAGGTCGCGCACCCTCCTCTTCTTCATCTCCACCCTTCTCTTCATCGCCGACCCCTTGCTCCTCTGTACCGCTTTTCCGACCATGCAACGACCAGCACGGCAGGCTTCGAGCGCGGATACGTGCGAGCAGCAATTTAGCCGAATCATTCCTGTCGCATGATTTATCAACGCCAAGCGTGCGACGGTGATAATGGTAGGCTCGTGATAGTGCTCACTCTGTGGTGGTGGCGATGGTGATGGTGGTGGTGGTTGCTGGCGATATCTTATACCGGCGCGACCCGAATAAGTCGCGGTGTACAAAGCACCTACGATATATCTTCCGAGCCCCGATGTGTGAGTGATTCTGCGCGATATTCTCCGTCGGAGGTAATCGCGATAATCTCAATTTTTTATACGTACCATCCCCACGAGAGAGTCTCGATGCATGTCGCGTCGATATATATTCGCGCCACTTTCAGGCAACTGAGTTTTTTTTTGCGTATTTTTATATAATCGATCGGTAGCAGGAAGCTTATCTTAAAACGTCCGGTAATGTTCGATAAATTGTGCACAACTGTTCAAATCGAATTATTTTCATATTGTAAAAAAAGTTACACTTGTTCGATAATAATCACGTATCTTCTTGCAAGAGAGTAGAGCGAATAATATTGAATTGAAAAATCCATTAAATTCTTTTCATTTTGCAATAATTAATAAGTTATTAATTTTAATCCGCGCGAGAAGACAGCTCAACGTTTCGCGCTCTCATACTAGACACGCGATAACTCAATGGAAGACTCTATAAATATTATAAATAATTTTTTGATTACGAAAAATGAAAAATTTTGAATTAAAATTATCATTAATTATTTATTTTAATTAAAAACCAAACTTATATAAAGAATTAATTATTTATTTTTTGATCAAAAACAACATTCACCATCGTGTCACCGCGCGACTAGCAACCATGAATGCGCGAAACGCTGGAATTGTCTTTTCACCGTTTATTCGCAGATCTTTAGAAATTAATAACACATGAATTAATAACTTAATTATTGCAAAATTCGCAAAAAGAACTTTTCAACTCAATACAACTTGCTTCATCTGCCCACGAGAAATGGCACAATTATTTCTAGACATGTCACAAATATGTATTGGGAACTACGATAAGAATATATCTCAAGTCTTGTTTTACTTTGTTTGATCAGCATTTCTCATTATGAGGTAACTATGTATTTATGCGTTTGTAATAAAATATAAGTAAAAATATATAATACATTGTATTATACCCATGACAAATTAATTTCCTTGCGTTTCCTGTTACCAGATTAATAACTCTTTTGATTCTGGCATTCGAACCAAGTTCTCGAAATGACAAATTACCTCGACTGCAATAATTATCGGTTGTTTTCACCACATGTCTGACTTGCTATTTTTTCACACGATGTACGATCGCGTATTCACTCGTATGAATGATAATAACAGCCGCGAATGTTTTGCGACTTTGTACAACAATGTAGCACACATGTTGCGTTAATTCGCGATGAGTAATCGCGCGACTTGTAATTTGTCCGGAGAACACATGCACCGATGATTTTATGTTTTTTCTTCTTTTGTTCTAAGGTAACAATTAAACGATTTTGCAAATTCGTAACGTAGCAACGGAAAATTGGAAGCAAAACTACTGGTCTTCGCGAACGAATGCGAATCATTTAATAATTTGCAAAGTTGTACCATTACCGGCGGAAAACTTAGCACAATGTTTTTCAGCCGGATAACTTTATCGTTTCTAATCTGTGAACAGTTAGCGGAAAAAAACAAAACTCGATTTATTCAGCTGTTTAGATAAGTAATCCCGACAGACCAATCAATTACTAATTAATATGCAATATTCGTGCAATCTGTAGTCTACTGAGCAAACGTGTCAAACTAGATTTGGAAAATACAACGTATTCGATCATGAAAATCAATATTGAATTATACGTCACGATCTATTAAAGCATATATAAGATATTAAAATATATTTCTTGTTTGTTTCATTCTTACGTGAAACTGTACGTAAAAATTTTATTCTCTAATAAATGCGCGTGTATCTCATATCTTATTTTTACAAACTCAATTGTGAATAAACCAAGAGCGTTGTCAGAACTAGTTCAAGTCGTTAACTCTTCAGAAGTCACTCTTCCGGGTATATCTTACTCACATCCGACGTCAGTCGTCGTATTACAGTTGTTGTTACAGTAAACGACATGCGAAATCGCATGACATATAGTTCTTTAATAACAGACAATAGAAAACAACCGACAATTTCGAGGCAATATAGAGACCAATTTACATATAGAGTTTCAGGGAATAGACTGAATTCAATATAATGCACTTTTTTTGTTGTTGAATGATTCAAACTCCAATTTTTCTTGCGAAAGAGTCGAGGACCGGACTAAGCAAGTAGAGTAGGCATATCTGGGGATCAGTCAAGCTGATTTATTTCTCGAATGCGCCTTTCGTTCAGGATTGACGTCCGATTTCAAAATTGCATCTGTGAAACCGTCGTCCGGGAGTCACAACGACGACGCTTCACGCCGGTTGCAGGGAAGAGAGCAGAAAGAGCCGCTGTTTAAAAGCGTGGGCGAGCGAACAGATCGGTGGGCGGCCACCGAATCGCCCAATTGGTCGATCGACTCGGTAATGGTCGGTGGGCGTTAGGTAAGCTCAGATGCGCAGCGCGCTGTGCGCACTTGGCTTGCCTTTACCAGCTCTCTTTCTCTTGCCGTCCATGCACCCATCCCCCACAATATCTTCTTCTGTTTCGCGATGTCCGTTCCCCACCTCATCTGTGCACGCATTGACTAGGTTCTCGCGAGGGTCTCCCGCCGCGCCTCTCGTCGTCTTCCGCTTCGCGTCCACCCTTTTACGATCTTGCTCGGTGCGATCAGCGGCTTCGACCGCGGTTACCTTCTTCATGTTCGCCCTTCTCCGTCCGCGCCGCCGCCACTGCGCGCCGCGGCGCCTTAAATCTTGATTCTCATCTTCCCAACGAGTAGAAGCGAAGTCTTTCGTGGGTGGGGGTAAGGCTAGTCTGAGCGCGCTTCGAACGGAGCCGAGTAGCGGAAGACAATCTGCTCGAATACGGCGGAGCGCGAGCAGGTTGCCTTGCGTAACGCGCATTCGCGTCCAGGTGATTCAAAAGAAGCACGAAAGGAAAACGTGTTACGGTTTTACAAGGACGATTAATAGCAGAGACTCGTTAAGGGATGAAGTGAGAAGCGCATTGCCGCGAGCTTTCGGTTCTTGACACATTGAACCGCAAGAGAAGCAGTACAAAATCGTTCGTGATCGCCTGACAAGAAAAGTGAGGAATGAGAGAATGATCGAAAAAACAAAAAGGGGAAGAAAGTAAGAGAAAGAATAATCGGACTCGCGATTTCGAAGAAATCCATCTTTCATATTCGCTTTCATAATCAAGAAAAGATGAAAAAATCGCGGTAATCTGCGCGTTGGAAGAAAAAAAAAGAAATTTAGTAAGTGACCAGAGAAAGACGCGGGAGAACGAGGAGTCGGTTTCGTATATAGAGCGACGAGACAAGTCACGTCACATTAAATCTTGATCTCACCTCGGCAAGCAGCGGCAAGTTCCCGACTGTGCAGGGCAAAAGGTGGGGGTAAGGCTAGTCTGGGCGCGCTTTGAAACCTCGAGCGGAAGGCAATCCGCTCGAATCCGGCGGAGCGCGAGCAGGTTACCCCGGTGGCGTAGTCCTCGTTGCCTGTCATTGGAGAAGGGAGCCCTCGTAGGCGGAAGGAGCGAGAGAGGGCTATCGACACGCGAGGAAGAAACACGGAGAGGGAAAAGCAAAGAAGAAGAAGAGGTGGAGGACGTGGTCACGAGCTTCGTCGAAGGCGCCTGCGCTGCAACACTCTTCAGTTACTCGGCATCGACTAGGCTCAAGTATCGCGACGTGAAAGCTCGCGTCGCGATGCGTCGTGATCGTCATCGGGCGACCATACGAGAAATCATTTCGCTCCACTAATCAAATCCGCAAGGATACGTGTCCTGTCGCGTTGACGAGTTCGCGATACGTGTCCGTTACCGGGAGATGCGGTGGTTATGACAATGTGCTCTCACGTGACACAGTTCGACGGACGCTGATGAAGGCCAAGTGACATTTCCGAAGACAAATGGGATTTGTGACTCTACGGCGAACACAGCGGAAGTGTATTGAACTCGTATTGAATTTTCACTGTATTGATGTGCGTAGAAGAGGAATATCTTGGTTTGACAGGAAATCGACGAGAAACCACCTCGTTAACAACTTTTATGTCCGACAATATTGTGCTCGAAGTATAATGAAGAATTCATCAATGTATTCTCGACATAAGGCTTCCGTAGTTGACTATTGCACTTGAAGTCATTGACGTTCCCATCACTCGGTCGAATTCATGGAGGAGAATCGACGCAGAGCGCGGTAAAGAATTTATTAGATGCGAAACGAGACACAAGAGCAATCGGAAGATAGACTTGGTGCATCCCGCAGAAGTGGAGGAGGGAACAGGAGAGGGAGGAGCCGTTGTTGAGTGTGTGTGGAGGGGGCGGAGGTGAGATCGTCTGGTGATGATGATCGGTGGCGGCGTCGCGACTCCTCCTGGTACTGCCAAGTCGGCGGCTGCGATCGACAGCGAGATGGTGCAGGTCGACGGCATTGGCAGTGGTAGTGTCAGTGGCAGTGCTAGTGGTAGTGGTAGCCCTGCGACGGGCGCGACCACCACGCGGCTGACGCACAATAACAGCAACAACAATAATAATAATGGAGACGTTAGTAATAACAACAATAATGACAGACACACGAATTGCGCCGGTACGACTGCCCCGAGCGCGAGCGACAAGTTCTGCTGTCAAGATGAGGACGTCCTGGCCAGCACCGGTGTTACTCGGCCTTGGGAACCACCGTCGCCGACCTTTTCTCAGACGAGGTCGCACCTGCTGCAGGTCCATCCATCTCACCACCATCAGCACCCGGCGGCGCATCATCATCAACAGATCAACGTGCCGGCTTCCCTGATTGATGGTTAGTACACCTACAGATACACTAAGCACTTTTCAAGTCCGAGTCTCTTAAATTGGATGTTATTGGGTTATTGAGTTATTGGATGTTATTTCAGTATGACATTGTCACCGCACGAGTCTTTCTCTGTCGAGTTTTTTTTCTCATAGTCAATATAACTGCCTGACTTACAGTCAAGTAGATGGAAGTTAGGAAGTATGGAAGTTAAGTAACATGAAATTGTGTGAGAAAATAATTATTTTCATCAAACTACATGCTTTAATTTAAAGAACAATAAAAATAAAATAATAAAATAATATAAATATTTTCGTTGGAGTATTACGATTTTTATTAAAAATGTTACGCAGTACATATGTATTAAGAGCTTCTGGTTTTTGTTCCAAAAAGAACAGTTTTGTACGTTTCAATACTGATTGCCAAAATAATCGTTTCTCGATATTCAAGATAAGGCGAACGTGTGCGTAAGCAATGAAGCCAATTAACTCCGCGATAAATCGATAATTGTGGGATACGTCACGCGCACTGTTTATTTTATGTCTTTCTTACAACAAAACCGGAATGGCTTTATTCGAATTCGAAACCGTTGTTCAACAGACTTTATCCGAACACTTGAATACGCTTTCGGGATTATCAAAGATAAAAAACAATAATCGATGAATCGATTGAAATAACAAGGAAACACGTGGAAACGACACTTCTGTGAAATCGTATGACAATATTGACAATATAATAATTATCTGGTAAAATACGGATTGTCGAGCTTTGTTCTCTTGATAATATAATATCAAATCTATATTGTTTTTCATCAGTTTACGATTATTTTAACACGAATTACTGTCTTTTATTATTTATATATTAATACGTTTATTATACACAATATTATTAATGTTATCATTTTTATAGTTGTTATCTTGAAAATAAAATTTCTGACAAAATAATGTTAAAATAAATATAAGTAACATTAAAAAGACATTATAATTTTTAAATCACACATAACAAAATGCAATTAAAATGAGAATTAATAAACATTTATATTTTCAATTGTCACATTGCCCCGATAACGAGGAGGGTAAATATGTAGTATGTGCGACGACACATAAACACATCGATTATATCTGTTTCGATGAGAGATAAAACCAAGTAACTAATTGAATTATGAATCGCTGCACGATTTTTTGCAGCGCGAGCCCATCCAAACGATCCAGGATGGCAACTGCAATTAACACTGAACACCTGTACAGCCGAACACCTGTATACAGGGCTCACTCCTTGTGACTAACGATAATTGAACCATTTCACGCTTTCGAAAACACGAAAAAAATCTCACAGATCTCTGTTACAAAGCTTCACGAAAATTCAATTCGATTTCAGAACTCTGATATCAGCAAAAAAATCGTACGATCTCGTAAAGCGAACAACATTTAGACTCGATGTAAATTCGCGCTTTAGAGATTTAGAATCGCTAGAATTAATTAACGACGTTAAAAACACACTCGTCAAACAAATCAAACATTACTTCTCTTATAATAATATATCGATGAAGACTGAGTTAATATACATTTATAATACATTTTACATATCTCTCCTAATTATGCAAATAATACGATCGGTTAACTCTTCAAATCTTCGACAAGTTTTATTAGCGATGTTTAATTATTTGCAATTCGTCGCGCCGTCATTTTTCGAATATTAATTAAGTTGGTAAAAGTCGAAGAAGAATAGAACCGCGTATTTGTTAAAAACACACAGATACGCGTCGTATACGTGAGTTTCGCGTAAACGCAATGAGGTATAACGTGTGGTGCGCCGCGCCCGGCGCGAATATCAAATGTTGCGTGAAACGCTCCTGCTGCTCCGGCTGCTCACCTCGAGAAACCGGGCCGCGAGTTTGCGCTGATAAGGAGATAAAAGGGTTTGGCGCGATTGGGAGCAGCACACGTTCGCGACAATGTATCCGACTATCGCGCGCATTCGATTTCTTTCCGTGGTTTACACTTGCCCGGATGGAACACGGAGGCTACCAAGCCGTATCGCACTCGTTCGGAACCGGTTTCAATGCGCTATGGCAACGAGTATATACACCTATCTTCAGGCGGAGATATTATTCTCGTTTAACGTTCAATACCCGTCCATCCCGCGGGTACTCTCGATTCCCCCGAGTACTCGACACCTCGTATTCCACCGCGCCTCGTGTATCCACGCTCGCGGAACACTCTTGTTCCTGCAGAACCGCGAGATTTTATGACCACACCCAAGACCATTTCGCTGGCAGGTACCCACGTAGGCAGCAGTGTCTTCATCCGTGGACGAGAAAGGAGGAAGATAGAAACGACGCCGAGGAAGAGATTTTCCAAGTTCTCCGGTGCAATGTTTTGTAATACGTTTCGATCCGCGAATTATCCTCTCATGAGGTGAGAGACATACGCAGTGAAGCATGTGTAAAGTTAACACTCTGGCATTGAAATTCCACACTTCTGATTAGAGTTCCCGCTTTATTTCAAAGAGAAACTTTTCTAGAGTTTCTCTACGTTCTATACGTAGTTTATGAAAGTAACTCTTGAAGGTGAACAATCTTCCAAGTCTCGAGAGTGAAATTTTTTTATTCCGAGTGCTTCGGAAAATTCAGTATTGAAATTATAAATTTTATAGTAGTTCGTATATTGAGTTATATGTTTGAATTGCGCTGTTAAATATTCGCAAGTTAAAAGTTTGTGTGAGCAATAGTACGAAACCCATGGAGTAAATCCATGCAACCCTTGGCTTAGTCTCTGTTTAACGCGCGCAGGAGAGGCGTTATAATCCAGTTTAAGACCCGATACGAGCTCGCCTCGCTGCTCTCGATGTTGCCCTCGATACCTCGGCGCGAGATGCCGCAGGATTTTACGACCGCACCCAGAATGTTTTGAAACAGGTACACCTGAAGGCTAATAGCTGTCTTCACGGCACTTTGTTACAGTTTTGACGACCAATCGTGAAAAGTGTCCGTGAAAAGAAGTGCGCCAATTACGTACAAAATATATTACTTACAACGATCGCGCTTAGTTTTGTCGCACTTCAAACGTTAAACTTCACGTTCGTCGGCATCATTCAAATTTACGATCACAAATAATCTGCATTTATAATCATCGTTAATTATAATCGCCTCGTTCTTGTCGTTCGCAATGAGACAAGATCCAATGGCTTGTCATCTTTGCTGTACCTTAACGTTAAATATAATATCAATGTTGAGACTTTACGAGGATGATTGATAAATATCCGAATTAAACGACGCGCATAGTATCACATTTTCATCGTTGTCGTTGACAAGTTTCGTTCTTTGGAAAAACATATGTGTCAAACGCTGGCTCATTGTCTCACGTGGTGAGTTTATGTGATGACAGCTCGTCAAAGACGTTCTCTCAGTGATTTTTGACAAGCTCACACTTCAACTGTTACAATAGCCAAAATTTACGAGTTGGATTTTCAAATTGCCGCCTCATCCATTTTTCGCCAGATATGGCCTAAATTTTCATTTATTTTCAAAGTTGTAAAAAAAATTATGGAAAGAAATTTTTGAGCAACAACAAGATCATCGATGTGGCTGTAATTCGGCGAGATGTCACACAAACACCACGTGCGATAATGAGCCAGCTGAGTTTGACATTTGTTCTTTTGAAGAACGTCAACGATAACAGCAATGTGATATTACTGTCGCTGTCCATTAGTCGTTTCGGTTATTTATCAATTTTTCTGCGTATTAATCGATTTTGAGATGGTAAAGTGTTAATATAATTTAACGAAAGAAATATATCGCGTTTGAATAGAATTTACGAGCGATATGTAAGGCGGCATCGAAAGACACTATATACGATGACGCGCGACGATAACATGGTTGCACGCGTAGATTTTATGATTACACCCTCGATCGCGCGGCAAGTGCGAAGAAATGGATATCTTCATTTGCAAATGAGCTCCCTCTCTCAGCTGCTTCTTAGGCACCATCTCGTCACGCGGCCTCCGCTAATCACCGAGTCATTACGTAAAATGCCTGCCTGTTATGTGTATCAATTATCGGCTGCGTGTATGTACAACTTGCTCTTAACACAATATCTTTACAAATTATATCCCGATAATATAAGATTATTTTTTTGGCGCTCTATGTTCAAATATATTTACTTTTTTTTTTACCTGTCCTTCAATACCTGAATTTTATTTCGCATGTCAAAACGTTTCTACGCGCAGATACTCTCGAGATTTTTTTTCTATAAAAGTTTATTACGTTTAATTAAAAATATTAAATCATTACGTTAGTTCACTGTCAACGAACATACGTAACGACTACATGGTTTTTGCTCGAAATCAATTCCGCCGTCTCCGGATCCAGGTAAAATCCACTTATCGGAAGAGAGAAGAGAGCGAGAGAGGAGCAAATAACAATCCCACGAGTTTTGTCTCGAGTCTCTGCGAAGAAACAGAATCGGCCTACCAGTTTTTCTGTCTATTATCTATTACGCCGTGTCAAGCGATCGGTCTTTAGCGACAGTGCATTTCGAATACATATGTGTACGGACGAATATATACATATACGCGAGGCCTGATGCCCAGAACTCGTTCAGAACCGGTTCCCGCCTGGTGTCGATGCAACGACGGGACGCATTTCTTTCTGTGCATCAGCTACTTTCGTTTTCACGACACCTCCGATCGCTTTGACACGAAACGAGCGCGGAATGCGCGCCCGATGCGCCATCCGCGGGCGAGGACACGGGACGGGATGTGCGGGACTCGCAGAATTCACGTAAGTTTTATTCGACGTTTCGAAGCAACTGCCGCGAACGAGATTCCACGGAAATAACTGCAGCGGGACTTCGGTTTTGCGAATAAATTCCCCTGCGAATATTGCGAATATATGTAATTGGAAACACTCTTTTCTCATCCCTAATTAATTCACCGTACGTAGCTGTGTTTGTCTGCAACATACAGAGTGTTCTCGTATTATACACATGTGTTGTGTTAATTATTGTTCCTCCTTTACACCATAAAACTAATCATATTTCGATTACATGCGGTAATTTCCGAAGAGGAGTCGTTAGTAATTAGCTACACGTATTACGATACCGATAAATTGAACAAAGAGCGGCCGTTCGATCGCGCATGAATAACAAATTGCGAGCGATACGGGTAAAGATGCTCTCTCGCCGATTGGCAGTCCCCGTTCGACTCATAAGAATCAATTAATTAAACGCCATATGTAAACGAACGGTCGCGCGCATTCATGGTCGGTCCCTTCGTTAAAACCAGTTGAAACAACGTTGATACAAATAAGCACGACAGACCTGTTTTCTGCCAACACTGTGGATTTAATTTCGTCCGACGGGGTCTCTCCTCATCCCCGCGATCGTCGAGAGTTCCTCGCGCGGAATTGGATACAAAGTAATTGCGTGCTCGTCTCGTTTGCAAAATGACAGCTATACTTCGCGCGCTTAATGTCGTTCGTATGTCATCCGATCGTAAATTGACATCCGCGGGCCGCGCTAATCGTCGTTCAAGATCATTCGGTAGCGCGATTACGGAGGAAGTCGAGCTCGCAATAAGCATGTCAATTTCGATCGCACTTGCCTGATACGGTAATTATTATTAACGTTTTTGTTTTTATCTCGCGTTTTAATTCAAATTATTGTCGAGCTCACAACACGTTTACGCTTTGAACGTGTTCGTTTCGGCCGATCGTCTCATTTCATCGAATGTCGTATAATCAAAAGATGTTTTTTTTTTTTTTTTACGAAGCAAGTCTCTCTCTTCCGCAAGGCGTGATGATCACAGCACGCTCGATCGAATCATTCGACGAATGCTTTATTACCCAAAATTAAGTGAATGATTGCTTCCGGAACGACACTTAAGATTAAGTCGACAAGTAATCCTTTAATAGTGTCTGATCGTAAATCGCTAACTACGTCTGCTCAAGATGTCGTGAAGATTATTCGGCTATAAATTCCCGAGAAGGACTCAATTCTCTCTCTCTCGCGCGCGCGCGTCCTTTCTCGAAAACTTACGAGTAGGATCTTCGCACACCTGGCCGGCGATTCATTTGCATCTATATAACATACAAGGCGCTCACATAACAAATTGAATTCTAGTATCCTCGACGTGTGTCATGTGTCGACAAATGATGTTATCGTGTTCTTATGTCAAGTATCATATATCAAGTTTGACATTATCATGTTCATATGTCATACATAATATGTACATAATTACATATATGTATGTCGATATAAAAATAAACGACTGAATGAAGAATAATTTTTTTTTTTTTTACTGAACTTTCGAATTTGCATCGATTATCCTGTGCTCTGATTTCATAATATTGTGATTAATACATTGATAAGTATTCAACGATAATCCGACAAAATTGATTAACGCAAAATTAATAAACTTTTTAGATACGTGTCATATGATGCATCGAAGGAAAATGTAAAGTTTTTTCACTTAAGACAATTTTTTTTTGTTGCGCATGCGAATGCATTTTTATACGTATCTTCGGTTTCTGTAAAAGATTGAACACAAAACTAATATCTTACGTGTGCAGTTTGTGAGCGACAGGTGCACTTTTAACGTTCTGAAAAAAAAAAAAAAAAACCAACGACTTCAATAATAAGATAACGTGATCTCTTGCGGTAATTTAAATTACTGCGCTTTTATCGCTTTTTAAGAAATCATTTAACCGTAACCAGACTTTCGTTACAGCGATTACGCAGACCATTGTCAATTTAATGAAGCACTTAATTGACTTCGAGAGAATCTCAACAAAGAACTTTGTGAAAAAAAAAAATAAATTCTCTCGATTATCTCAGACCGTAAAATTATCTTCTGCGTTTACGGAAACGCGACTTAACTTGGACTTGGAGAATATTGAAGTACGCGTCCGTTAATTATCATGAGAATACAGACCGAGTTCTTTGTTCACAAACAAAATTTTTTTTTTCCACCACATGTATTGTATTGTAATTCTTGCTACTATTATTATATCGCAGGAAACTGTGTTTCTCTGATTGCAGGTGTAAACTTGCAAAACTGCACAGCTGGCCCGTTTGCCAGCGGAAATAACGGAAGTGCGTCGCGTCAACGTCTAATTGAATTATCACATGGATTGGGAGCACTAAGGCACTATAACGACCTCGCCAACCACGTGTTGTCTTTAAATCAGCAGGGCGCAGTCGTCACGAAACTTTTAGGTGAGTCTTCGTGTAAAATGTACTTCTTACAACGAAGTCGTTTATTCGCGCGCCAAAGAGGAGAATCGCGTTCACAATGTACAGACGCTCGATGTTGTACGCCGCGCGTTGTTTCTTATCGTTAATGTCGACGATACAAGAATATGCAAATTATTGGGTGACATTCCGAACACGAAGAACTTTACGTAGGGGGAACTACTCCGTTGACATATCGCTATTATGTTCTCCACTCTATGCCTATCGCGAGTATCGAACACCTCACGCATTACGTACGTACATAATTTCGATATGAAAAGTCAAGACAGAAATCATCTATCTCTTATATACTCTCTACGCTAGTCCCAGTAAGAACATACGGAGTTTTCACAATCGATTTTCCAGAAATGAGAGAAAAATATAGATATCAGAGACATGTAAGCAAAGTTTTCAAAGTCGAAAATTATAGATGCGAGAGAGAGACTTGTGTCTCCAATGTCGAGTTAAATTTTAAAATAGTTTCTATTGCTAATTGATATCATTAAGTTGTTTTCCACGAAAAAAACGATTTGTTACAAATCGTTTGTTATCCAATAATCATCTTTAAATAAATTTCTCCGATCTGATATATATTTCACTAGTTTCTCTTTTTCTTTCTCTCTCTCTAATAAAAATTTACAATTTGCATAATTCACAGTGTAATCTTTTTTTTTTTTTTTTTGCGGCGGTCCGCGCGCAGCAATCACCGACGACTTCAAATGATGCCGCGTATCTCGAGCGCGTTTTCGAGGCAAAGAACAGGGAACAACACCGAGTACACATCGCTCGTAGGTCGGACTAAACGAACGTTATATGAAGGGCGCTCGAAGCTCGTTAGCTCGCAAAGATTAACGCATAATAGCCGCTTCTTTCGCACGTTAAATCTCAGCACCTCGGATAATTCGTCGATAATTGCGCTGATCGTTAGTAAGTCCCCTCCCCTCCTCCTCCCCGGTATTTCGACAGCTTAATACAAAGAGCGCCTCTTCGAGATGCACTCTCTTGTTTCTCCACACGAAATAACAGAGCAAAAATTTACATTTTATAACTATATCTCGAAACAGAAAAGAGAGCTATAATCGCTCGAGCGCAAACCACGCCCTGCGCTTTCCACGGCTACTACTGCTCTTCCTAGAGCTCTGTAAAACCGCCATATTCCGCGAGGTAATGGACACCGGAGCGCTTTCGCCTGGGCAGGCACGCGAGTGCGATCTTGCACGCGAGAAGCGCGGTGAAACTCGCGGAAATTTAAGTTCCGAGCGGGTATAGTATCATTGGGTATCCGCAACACGAGCGAACGGGAGCTCGGGATTCGCATTTGAGGAAAGGCGCAGCCTCTCTCGGAGAGACCTGGAAGTGAGATATAATATATGGTGAGGAAAGAGAAGAGGGATACGCGCGCCGTGAGCAATAAAAAATGGAGGCGAGCCACCGAGCATCGTCGTCGTGAAACGCGCCGAAGTTTCTCTCTTTCTCGTAGACCTGCTTCGCGGTCCTCGTTAACTTTACGAGCCGCTCGTAAAAATACCGTTCGGAGCCTGTTCTCTCGCTGCGCCGCCGGTAATGTCTTTATCCCGCTGGATACGGAGTCCTTAGGCGTATTCGAAGGTGGATATAATGTACCACATAATCGATCGACCAATTACTTAACGGCGGCCGAATAATTAGTCGGTTCACCGACGCGAACGAGCGATTACCTCGTGATGATCCGCTAATCTAACGAAAACAACGTTTCGCGATATTGTTTGATTTGTTGTTCTTGCTCATCATGAACAAATATATAAATTACAAGTAGTACATTATGTTTAAATTGGAATAAACGAAATTGAAAAAATATGCAATTTATTATCGGTTGTACACTATCTTCAAAACTATGGTTCTTTTGTTCTTCGTTGTGTTAGTCGCAAAACAAAAAAAACATAAATATATTGACATATGTATGTAAATGGTGGAAATTTCAAGCGTGGAGTAACAACGCATCATTATGATTATTGAAATAATTGGACAGCAACATATCGGGAGGACAATGCCGGAGGCGTTCCGGCTGTTTACCTCGTAGTTTCTATCGCGACGCTCTTCATAATATACCTTAACGTCCTCAAAAAAAAAAAAAAAAAAAAAAAAAGATCGCTCTCGTAAACGCACGCATGCGACGCGCGTCTGAATGCGCGTCTTTTTCACCCCGCAACAACGTCCGTAAACTACACGTATCTACTTGACTGACATTCATTCCGCCGTGCTCGCGCGAGCGATCTTAACGAAATTGGTTCTTCGTGCGGTTTCTTTTATTTAAAAAAAACGGCGCCGCGCTCAAAACTTTTGCGTACGCACGCACGTACATACATACGTGCACACGCGCACAAATCGAGAATAAACCGAGCGCGAGCAGCAATGAAAGACGCGGTCCAGGACGAAAGAAGAGAGATCAACACACATGGAGAGAAAGAGGCAGGAAAAGATATAGAGAAGTTAATGGACGAAAAGAGAGAGAGAAAGAGAGAAAGAAAGACGGAAACAAGGAGAGAGAGGAAGACCGAGAGATAGCAGGTCGAGGCAAGGAATTTGCTCGCGGCATGGATACCTATTAGGTGGGTACATCGTTTATGTACCCGGCACGCACCTCACCCGTGGGAGCGCACGCGATATCCTACCGGGTTTAGTCGTCATTATTGTTATTAATAATAGTACGTAACGACCGATAATTGCTCAGGTCTGCTTGCGCCTCTGCTTTCTATTACTTCAAGGATCTTTCTCTTTTTCTCTCTCTCTCTCTCTCTCTCTCTCTTCCTTTTTTCTTCTCTTCTTCGGAATATCGTCCGCCCAACAATTTTTCGTGGTTCTTCCGCTTCCAAACGTACCGCGAAGAGACCCGGTGACCGCGACAAATCCCGAACCAACGATGATGCATCGGTGCGGCATGTAAAGAACGACGTCGTCCTTCCACGATGAATCCGCGCGTAATTGGGGTCGGAAGGCGACTCTCGATGGAACCCTTTACGCCCGATGGTTGACGTTGATGTTAGCACGCGAACATGACTTTCGTTTCTTCGCTTTTGCTATGCCGCTCACGAGAAACGCGACAAAAACAGCGGAAACGCGGTACAAATGCAACATGTTTTGTAGTATATTATCGATAATAGCATAAAAATTAAGAAAAACACACATACTGAAGTGTATTTACACGATGTTAAGTTTTTCTGTTTTTTTTTTCCTCTTCCTTCGTTAGTTCTCTCTCTTTTCTCTTCTCTCTTTTTTTTAATCCTAAACAGAGTTTACCGAAAGAGAAGGACGTAACGCAACGTAATTAATATTAATTAATTTTATTCGCAAAAATATGTAAAAACGAAAACTTTGTTAAATTAAATTTAAATTAAATTTCCTTCATTCTTGTCGTTTATAAGGCAACTGTGTTTCGTAACGTTACAACGTATTAAAACTTGAAGCGTACTTTACTTGTATCTTACGATATCCACAACGCAATCGATGATGTGCATAGCCTGTTCGTACTTGTATTACCTTATGGAGCTGTTGTGTCTCCCATGTATTCATACAGTAGGTACTAATTAATTCATGACTAATTGATCGTTGCGTTGCTCATTGTCTTTCCCACGAATTTAGTAGTAAATTATTAGTTCCCGTAGAACAAATCGAAATTATATGTTGCATTCCAGAATCCTATCTTATCGCGTGTTTTTCTGGAATAAATATATTTTCCATTTTAATAAAAAATAAATAAATAAAAAAATCGGCGCGTGTGTCACAAGCGAGCTACGATAATCTGGCCAAAATCCTAATTAATGGCGGCACACGAAATGTTTTGAACAAGACGCGACAATTGGTGCGCGATACAAAGTAATGAGCGTCAAAAAGTTGGATTATTGCAAGTCGACGAGCAATTATTATTACACGTACGTGAAGATAAAACTCTTCTGTATCACAATGTACGTTACGTAAGATCACTCGCACGCCGTCCCAATCGCCGCATCATATGAATCTGTCCAGATACAAAGACAGGATTGATATGCGCATTTGTGTAGTGTAGCACGCGATCTTAAGCGTAGCGCAATATGTTTGCCGTGACTTTTGTAACATTAAATGTTCACCGTTCGCATTCATCTTGCGTTACATCACACGTACGTTCTTGTGCGTTTACTTGCTTCGGTACATTTTGTGCGCAGGGCAGCTAAATGTTCCATGAATGGAAACAAATTACATTTAATAACAATCGTTTTTACATATATGTATATGTATAAATATATATGTATATATATATATATATATAAAATACGTAATGTTTGAATTATCATTCCGTTCACATCAATCACGCCTGTGAAAGATCCGTTTCGGATGCCGTGCATCGCGTGATTTTCGGGAATTACGGCGAGCTTCGTGATTTTTGGCGTGACCGAGCCGCCGAATAGGGCGCAAAATATAATAAACGCGCCTTGCCATTTACGATCGATTTTATCGAGAAATTCCAGGACTTTTGCCAATGCAACGCGTCCTTGAAAAAGTCTTGCTTTTATCGTGTTCCAGGTACGTTGCGTCCGCCCGGTCTGATCGGCGGCAGCAAGCCGAAAGTAGCGACACCGGCTGTCGTCGCCAAGATCGAGCAGTATAAAAGGGAGAACCCGACTATCTTTGCCTGGGAAATCCGGGAGAGACTAATCTCCGAAGGTAAGACAAGTAATGACGCTTTTTTTTTTAAATCGATTTAAGCGCCCGTCGCAAGACAACGTATCTGGAGGCGTGTAAATGATTGAAATCATTTTACGCTGCACGTAAGATGGGGAGAGATTAACAAATCGGTCAACAATTATAGTTTTTACAAACGCGAAGCTACGTACGAAGACAAGCGTTGGTTAATTTGATCGACACTGACATTGACTAAGATTTCGTGCAGTGTATTTTCTAGTAAACACGCTTAGTCACAAAGTCGCGTCTTCGTCAGCGCGCAAATGCATAAAGTAGCGTGTTTCTTTAATTATGCTCGTCCTCTATGAGCCATGTGAGTGCAAAACTGTCTGTGATTACAGCTGCGTGTATATGAATAACGTGTAATTTAGCGAAAGAATTAAGAAACGCGTTTCTGCGCGACCTTACTTCTTGACACACATATGTTTCTCCAAGCCAACACGAATACCATTACAATTGTCGGCGAAGAGAAACAACTATATAACGCCACTTCTCTTTGTGTACTTTTCTACTTACAAACTTTGACGTTATAAAAGTCATGCGTTACTACTAATATCATCTATGAAAACACCAACAAAGCAAACAACAAAGCCGTTTTATAAGCGCGGAATCACTTTGAGTTACGAACGTCGGAGAGACGCAGACCGCGTTGACGGGAACGTCGATATTCGTCTGTTTCAGGAGTTTGCAGTAACGCGACAGCGCCGTCGGTCAGCAGCATCAATCGGATACTGCGGAATCGCGCGGCCGAGCGCGCGGCCGCTGAATTCGCGCGTGCCGCCGGTTACGGCCTGTACGCGGCCGCCGGTCCGCATCCGTATTTTAACTCTCACCAGCATCCGACGACGAGCCATCATTTGTCGGCGGGATGGCCGACGCCAGGTGCAGCCGGGCACCCGTGGATGCTGCCGCCTCTGGCAACCGGTATTTCCGGCGCCGCGGCATCGGCTCTGCTTGCATCCGCCGCCGGCACCTCCGAGCACGCTCTTCATGCCGCCGACGCGATCGCTCGAGGATATTTGCAAGGTGACGAAGGAGATCGCGGAAGACACGTCTTTCTGCCGTGCTTTAATATCGCGACGCGTAATATAAAATTTATTTTACACTCAAGAGAAAACGAAAATATTCTATTTTTACAAAAATACGCTAGACAATATATTTACCGACATTTGCGTAAATACGTTACATACGCGAAACTTAATGCGTTATCATATAAAATCACTTCTCTTGCTGCTAAATATTTTGCTTGTGACAATTAATATTCACACATGATGCGAACAAAACCGAATGGTCGTTCTGTAACTCAGTTTTCCGCATGTACACTGACCTCTTCTATTGTCCACAATCGTTTTTTTTCTTCTCATACAAGAATCACGTTATTTTTGTCAATACATATAGATACTATAGACATCACTTTTCTTGAACACTACGTTTGTAATTTGAAATGTGGCGTAGCCCAAGCTTTGTCAGTTAGTCGATACAAAGAGATATGTCTTGTATTACGGGTTGTACGTGAGAAACACGACCCTTAGAAAATGTGTGTGTTGCCACACAGACGGCGACGGGGACGACGGAAGTCTGGACGGTTCGGAGCAGCCCAAGTTCCGGCGCAATCGCACGACCTTCAGCCCGGAACAGCTCGAGGAACTCGAAAAGGAGTTCGAGAGATCGCACTATCCTTGTGTGTCAACGCGCGAACGTCTCGCATCGAAGACGTCACTCTCGGAAGCACGTGTTCAGGTAAGAATCTACCAATCACAGATAAAAGATAAAGATCCGGTGCGACGACGACGCAGGGTCTAATTTGACATTCATTAGAGATGGGAACAGGCCCTGCGGAGAACAGCCGCGTCGTAACCCGAAACCCCCCCTCTGTCCGACTTGATCACGAGCGTTCTAACGACCTAACTCGTGACTCTTAGGTTTGGTTTTCCAACAGACGGGCAAAGTGGCGTCGTCACCAGCGCATGAACCTCTTAAAGCGCTCGCCACCACCGCCTCCACCGCCACCGCCGCAGCAGCAGCCGCCGCAGCAGCATTCCGCTACGTCCGCTATGGAAATCGGCCAGCGTACGTCCAGCTGCTCCATCGCCGGCATGGGCGGCGAAAGTAGCGCGTTTCGCGCGGTCATCGCCAACTCCGCGACCAGGGACACGAATATCGACAGATCCGAGAGAATCGACAGGCTCGAATCGGCACCGAAGCAGCCGGAGAAGAAACCAAGCGCCTTCCGGATGATCAGCCAGCTGGTGGGCGAGGACTCGTCCGGACTCTCGAGACCGTCCAGTCCCGCGTACGAGCAACGACATGGAACCGGCGGACGTGGTCCGAGTCCGGGATCGACGCACAGAATACACTACGATCAGGACGAGGACGAGGACGAGGAGATCGACGTTCAAGACTCCGACCCGGAGGACGTCCCGTCGTCGCCGCCGGTCGCCTGGAGGGATCATTGGACTGACCAACAGCCGTTGGAACTAACGAAACACGATCGTTGAACGAGATGTGATATTCCAGTTTTGGTTTCGAATAGCTATCGAGTGACCGTATCGCGATTTATCGGGGAACACTTGTCAACGCAAACACTTGTCAATAATAATAATGTGAGGTCTAATACCACTGAAGTGATCGATATAAAGTGCAAAAGAGGTGAGAAAAAATGTATCTGCTTCTCATGGTGCTCGAGATATATAAGTCGCGAAAAAAAAAAACGAATATAGTAGATAAACGAAATCGTTATTACTCGATTGACACGCGAGTGCTCGAGTGATGGATCGCATCGATAACAACATGCTCCGTCGGCTAAAAATGTCGTCGTGAAGCGTTAGACGTGTATGCATCGAGTATTTAACATATTTTTTCTCTTCTCGCGCGCATGTTATTATCGGACTCACGGCTCTTTATCGGTTGAAATCTTTATAATCTATATGAAATTACTCAATACACACACACATACACGCGTATATACGCATAAACACGCATTACGTACACATACACACAGTTGATTAGGTAAGCAACCCATGCGTATCGCGTGTGGCGAATATACCGTTAGTTCGCTCAAATCTATCTCCGGAGCCGCTTTTGTTTGAGTCGAGATAATAATAAAGTTACACAAACTTGAGCAAATAGCGAGGTTGTTCGAGCTCATTCGGAACTAGTCCTAGAGAATCATTGCGAGACGTGTTAGGGAAATGCGTGCGTTATCTAGATATTTCGAAATAGAAGTAAGCGCGAAAAAGAGCGCAAATAATAATAATTCTAATTCTTACGCGAGCTGTCTGTTAAAATAATAATAATAATAATAATAATAATGTTTATTTAAATACGAATTCGTTTGTACATACGACACGTCACACAAACTCACATTCTCTCTTGCAAACTCTCTTCCAAATTTTTGTTGTTGTCTAATTATCCTTCGACAAGGCAATAATGTTTTCGACGATCCATCCAAATATTCGCACAACGAGGAAGAAGATATATGTTACATTGAAATAAATTTACATTAAAAAAAAGAAAAAAAAACATTTTTTATTTTATTCGTCCGACATTTTCCTCTCTTTCGTCAGCGAAACAAAGCCGTGCGGATCAATTCAAATCAATCAATTGCTCTGTCCTACAAACTACATCTAATATATCTATATCTTTACTGATTTACATTGAAATTGCGGTATATCAATATTTAATATCGCGAGTAGCTTCGGGCAAGACCCCGCGATTTATGCTTCATGGCAATTATCCTTGGGGGAATGATATACATTTTCGCGTATCTATACGCGTATGTAAAGATATTCCTCTATACGAATTGTGTGTGTGTGTACGCGTGTGCGCGAAGTCTAACATACTTTCCGTACTTATTTTCTTTTTTAAATAGCTCGTAAATACCGATGTCGTGGATATTCTCTATATACGCGGCCGCGCGCGTATATATCTGCTTTAAACTATCGTTTTGTCAACAACAAAGAGGAAAGGAAAACGCGCACGTGCAAGAAAGGTAAAATTGCCAATAGTTATCTCCTGTTTAATGTTCCATAGAACGCGATATACGTACGGACGTAAGTGTGGCAATTCCTTATCGTATCGTTTTCACTTCCTGAAAATTGAAGATTTCGCGCGTGAGTTACGTGTCGCGCGAAAATACTTGCGCGTTGTTCACGTCACATTTATATTTCCCTGCGCCTCGAGATTCCCTTATTAAAAAGCTGTTACACAACGATATAGGTCTTATAAACTTCGCTTCTTATTTTTTATTTCCTCGAAATGTGTCAAGTTCCACTTGGTGGCGCAATCGAGACAAATTCATTCCCGGACAGACGTCGTCGTCGTCGTCGTCGACGGCAGTAAGTAGGTGTATGTACTTCTGTAGAGACCACTCGAAGGCGCGTATCCGAGTTGTCGAAGGATGCGTGCGCGGGTACGGGGGCGAGGAAAAAGCGCGCGAACGAGGGAAGGCTCATCGACGATTAACTCGAATCTACGGTTTCGTCGGTCTCGCAAATAAGGAATCTGCGCGCGAAACTGGTTTTCGCCGGGCGACACTCTTCTCTCTCGGAATCGCTTGTTGCCGTTCAGAGCACGAAAACATTGGATCCGCCGACATTTCGGATATCGTGGCCCGCGTCAACGGTCAGCGCGAGCGGCGAATTTATGGCCACGCTCGGCTTCACGAGGCGAGAATATGCGCACGGTAGGACCGGGAGGGCAGACGCACATAGCCGGGATCCGAGGGTGGGCAGGTGAGACGAGGCGAGGCGTGCGAGCGGAGACGAGATTGGCGTCGCCGGGCATGTAATACGAGCGGACTCGTTAATGGCGTTAACACGACGAATCGACGCACCTTTTCACGCGCACATCTTCTCTTTTTAGGTCTCCGAACGAGAGAATCCTTCGGGGGAAGAGAGAACCCCCCTCCGAGAAACCCCCCTTTTCCCTTCTCCCTCTCAGATTCTATATTTGCGCGTGAAGTGAAACGACTTTGACAGTCTTGCCGGTTCGAGGTGCAAAGACACGAAAGGTGACCAGGGTTCTTGGTGAGGAAGCCACGACGCGTTGCAGGACACTGTGTGTCTTTTCGTGGTATATGGGAACTTGCGAATTCAAGAGCGCGTTCAAGTAATTCGAGCCGTTCGAAGGAGGACGGCGAAGGAACAGGTGGAGGATGACCAATAACGAAACCAGAAATCCTGAATAAGGGATAGCAATCGCGACGCTTCTCTCATTGAAGGGAAGAAAGTGATTTTCTCTTCTGAAATACTGGCCGTGAATAAAATAGCGCGTACGTAATAATTATGACGCGCGAGAATAAACATCTAGCTCGTTCATTACATTTACTCGCTTAATTAAAAATTGTTCATTTAATTCTCCGAACGATTATTCTTACGGATGTAAAGGATCTCCGTTGCTTCATCTCTCCTCCAAAGTTTTTCCGAGTCCCAAAGCCGATTCAAAGTCGCCGCGCGTGTGATTCCATTCACCTGCCATTGCTATATACACACAACGCTAGTAAAGAGGTCCGAACACAAACAGTCGGCAGACGAGTGGCGAAACAGATATCGGCGGCATTGTAGCGCCAACAGACTCGCCGAAGGCCGTTAATACCGGTGGTGGGTGAAGATCGGTCGGCGACTCCCGTCGCGAAGAAAAGAGCCGCGCTGCACACACGCACGTAAAAAGAACAGAGGTGGGAAATAGTACGCGCGAGAGGGACGGTGGATGAGTGTTCAGGTGGAGGCTCGTCGGACACGCTCCAACGGGTCGGCCACGGGAAAGCAGAACGTAACAATTACTATCTACGCCCGATCGGTGCGCGCGGCAAGATTAACGATCTTACTCTCTCGGCGGGCACGTCGGACCCATCTCGGCCGCGATTGCTTACGAGCAAAGGGCGAAGGGATGGGGGAGCGTCGACGTTAAAGTCACCTCATCCTTTGCTCAATGAGATATTGCCTGCCGAGATAGCGCGTCTTTCTCGCGCGCTCGCTCGCTTCCACCACCGCGTTTTTCGCGCCGAACGTAATCACGCACAGTCCGCGGTAAGCTCGAGCTTGAAATATTCGGTTAACGAGAATTAGGATGAAGGGATTAGCGCCAGGCATGTCGGCCGTGCGTTAAACCATTTCCCGAACGTCGCGTTCGTTTCGGGAGAAAAAATATTCGCCTGTGTTCCGTGCGTCATAAAGAGTAAATAAATGCGAACGTTTTTCCCTTAATCGACGGAATCACTAGCGCTGACACTCGATGTGCACTAAGAAGAAGTGTTTATGCGATCTAATGCGAGTGCTCGAAGATTTTTTTTTTTTTTCACGATAATCGCGAAGCCTTTTTTGAAAGAAATTAGAGAACACAATTCGGCATCGCGCAGAGATGCCGAAGAGATTTCTCGCAGCAGGATTGTAAAATACAGCATTCTGTTAATAAACAAATGGCTTATGTAAAAAAACGCGTTCTCTCAATTACACGCAAGATACGTAAATGAATCACGGTATGTAAAAACGTTCGAATGTATGAGCTCATTATGTCGATGTGTCGAAATTGTCGGATCGTCTCAGAATGATGGTTGCTCGTTGCTGAGGATCCAGAAAGAAGAATAAGAAGGTGGTTTGACAGAAGAGACGAAAGCAAGGAAAAAAGAAAGAGAGAGAGAGAGAGAGAAAAGGCGACGGCATGGTCCGGCAATAATACGCGAGAAATCGTGAATTAGTGAGAGTCTTTTTGAGCGTGCGGACGGAGAAAAGGAGTGCCCGATGATTTCTCGCCCAATTAGAGTCGACCGGGCTATAAACTTCCCCGTGGATAAGATAGGACCACGGTATTCTGTGTTCCCGTATCCGAAGTGAGAAAGAGAGGGTCCCGTAATGTCCCGCTTCAGCCCGGAAGCCTTCCAGGTCGCATATAGATTGGGAATCCGGCTCGGGGTAAGAGAAATAGGAGGGAGAAAGAGAGAAAGAGGGAAAGAGACAGATCCCGGGGATTTAGGCGGGCGAGAGTGATGAAGAAAGAGAAAACAAACGAGGGGAGACACACGCGGGAAGAAAGATTAACTGAGAGAAATAACAAAAGGAAGAGTAAGAGAGAAAAGTGCGGGAAGATGAGCACGGGTGAAGGGGGAAGGGTGAAGAAGCGCTGTGGTGTGATGAGGACAAGAGAGAATCGAACGCGCGAGACGGGGAAAGAGGGTACCTGAGCATTGGGACGGAGCTAATTGGCTCGTCCACTGCCCATTGAAACTGCCGTCCTGATATCGCCTTCGATCCACAGCATATATACGTGCCAACGTTTCAGGACGATCAATTAAATGGAAATGGTCGGGAGATATCCCACCAGAAACAGACGTTCTCGCACGTTTCACGCTCCGCCGGGTTAACCTACGGCGACCGCGGCCGGATCGGCGCGGCGCGGCATCGCCCGAAACGACTCCCGGGATTTTTTGGTACGAAAGAGAAGGAAATAGAACGAATGATTTTGGACGATCGCGGTCGCGTGCATCACGCTTACGACTCAACGAGCTGTGAGCATAGAATTTTGGTCGGGAGAAGAACTTACGGATGATTACATCGAGCGACGCTTCTGTCGCATAGAAAAATATGTGAACGCGCATGTATATTTATGTATACATTAGCGCAAATCTATATTCTAAAAATCCAATATTAAAATCTAATGTTAAAATCTAATATTAAATAACAGAATACATATTTACACATGTAAATGCCGATAGAAAATAGTTTCTCGAGTGAAGAATTACATTAAATAAAAAAATATATATAAAGATAATTATATATATATATTTTTTTTTTAGCGCGGCTGTATAATGTTTTCAATACATCCTCGTAATTTAATTGTTAGAACATTATGTGTGCATATACATTATGTGTGCATATAATAAGTTAATAATGTATTTAATACTCTATAACATGTAATCTTCTTACGCGTAAATCTCTCTCAATAATTTCTTAACGGAAGAGTAACTCAACTAGTGCGCGAGTAATCTATGCATAGTGGAAATCAGAGACAATTTTCTACAAAATAAATTTCTACTTAGCATTAACAGCACATATCCTACTCGGTACACCTCAATCGACGTATCTAAATTATTATTATTATTATGTAAGTACGCGTATATTATGTCTAAGAAATTTTTCGAAGGTGAGAATTCCTACGAAGCATTTCACTCTGCGAGAACTTTATATATATGTATCCACCGAAGTATCTCAAATTATCTTTATATTCCCATACGCACACATACACATACACACACGCGCACACATGCACACACACACACAGTATTATCATACTTTATTTATCGCATTTCTCCGAAGACACATCTCTACTCTCAGAGAACATATTAGTGTAACACACTGCTGCTATATCGTCATGATGTATCACATCAAGATTCGGAAATGTACTTGATCTCCCTTATCGCGCCTTTGATACTCGTAAAATCTTACTCTTTCAGAGATTACGGAGTTGAAGCTATATCGATTTCATTCAAATCATCTCTCGCACTTGGAAGCGAATCGAAGAAAAGAGGACACAACTTGGAAGCTCCGAGAACGTCAGCTCCGGCTCTTTTCTCGCTATCGTCCGTCGCATAAATTTCGCCGGGTATTACCGGCAAGAGTATCGTCCTATTTCGCGCAATCGAAGTCGCATCTTCGAAGGAGCGCGCTCCCAGGGTATAATACACGCTCCTTCGCCGCGTCTCGCGTGTACACCAACTTGCGTGTACGCGGCTCACGTTCACGCGACACGGCACGCGCGTGTGTGCGTGCGCACGTAGGGCCGGCGACCGAAGTAATGGCGCAGAAGCCAACTCCTACTACTCCCGCGATCTGAAATGAGCGGACTAGGATGGTGTCGACGTGATGTACAGCGACAGGGTCGATAGCGTTACAAGAGCTACTAACCCTTCCCTCCCTCCTTTCGGTGCGCCTCCCTCTACCGTTCTTTCGCTTTCCTCGCTCTCCTCTACCCCGTCGACCTCCGCATCGCCACCACCACCGAGCTTCGTCTCTCAATACATCGGGCGTATAAAGCACAGTCTCGTGGTCAGATCGAGTCTCTCTTCGTCGTTCTTCTTCTTTCTTCTTCTTCTCCTCCTCCGCATCTACTCTTGTTGTCTTTCGTTCCCTCCAGCCCTCTTTCTCGCTTCCCTTGTGCGTCTCGGTCGATTTTTCTTCTCCTTATCCCTCTCCGTCGTATTTCGCTTCGTTCTCCCGTGTGTCTCTTCCTTTTTTATTATTTCGTCATTTCGCTCTGTCTGTCCCTCTTCTTCTTCTTCTTCTTCTTCTTCGTTTCTTGGCTACTCGACATCTCGCTGTGTCTTGTCCTTTCTCACTTATGGAGTCGTCGGGCGCGATCTCGTACACGTGAGACGGCTAGAAACGTGGTCGCGCGCAGGGAGACTACCAGAGGCCACTAACTTATTATCAGTAACCGCCATTAGCATGTTTATATGGAAGCGACCGTGCGACACGCGTGGCCGCCTCAGTTCTTTTGTATTTGTGATCAATTAGACGCGCCTGTGCGCGAGACGCAAGGGAGGATAATATGCGTTTAACCGAAGAATGTATCGCGTCGGGAGACATTCTTCCCTTTTTTTTCCTCACTCTTTTTAGCGAGATAGAACCCGATTATCATCGTGCCGACTCTCCGGCATACAAATGATTGCGTTATCAACGGGTGTATACGCTCGAATCGCGTTATCACGTAGCGTGTATGAATTGGTGCTCGATTCGCTGGAATGTCAACGAGAGAAACCGGACGACTTTGGCAGCGGACGACTCGGCCTCGCGACGGCGGCGATAAAATATATCGAATTGGGAGTGATAAGCGCGCTGAGAATTGATTGCGGGGAATTTGTCCGGCGGCGATTCGCGAATGAGAGAGGGATACCAGGCGCGGCTCGTATAAGGTGCCGTAATGTCACGAGGGGCGAATGAAGTGACTGAGAAAAAGAGGAGATCAAAAAAATAAATAAACAAATAAAGCGGGAGATGCAAACGCGCGGGGGAAACGGTTAAAATGTAACGAGGTCCGCGCGGTAAAAAGGACGATTTAATTTATCTGCAGAAAAAAACAAGGCTGCGCGCCGAGGCAGCGCGGCGCGCACGGCGAGAGATAACGGAAAGATCGTGAATACGAAATTCTATCGAGGAGGGAACGAAGGCCGAACGGGTGCGAATATGCGACCGTGAATCCACCAATTTGTAATCAATTAAATCTGCCACCGACGCAAATCCCCACCGATAACCTAGTCCCTCGTCTTAATTTTCTTACGGCGTCGAGCGCGTCATTATCACCCCGATCTCGCCGATCGGCATACGAATTGTCGTTTTTATCGGCGAAGCGGCGCGCGAAGGCGCGCTGATGAGCAACAAATAAACGAACGGGACGACAGGAGTAACAACGCGCGAGTGAAGATAAGGCGACGCGTCGATTACACGATATAAGTCAAAGAACATAAACCCCTTTAACGACCGGACAATCATTGCCCGGAGAAAGTCTCGGGAAGAAAGAGAGAGAGAGAGAGAGAGAACGTGTTTCTTGAAAAGCGAGTATTAAAGTACAAATAACTACCTAACCAAATGCGGTTCGTAACGATAGGCGGTGTATTACAAAAAGTTGCCGAGAACAGCGCACAAATGGGGAGTCACGAGTTTCCGCTATAAATTTTCCCAATAACTTCTCAGCCTGATAGAGAGCGGCCCGGTTGCCTAATGGCGCTGATACCATCGTCAGCCTCGAAGGATTCGTGTCGAGCGAGAGAAAGGGTGCGAGTGAAAAAAAAAAAAGAAAAAAAGGGAAGATTTCCGACGGGAGAGAGAGAGCCCTGCTTCTACCTGGTCTAACCGATTGACAAATCGTACTGCTATCATCCATGCAAGATCGCTCGGTCCCCGTCGCATCAAATTACTTTCTACGAGAATTCGAACGTAAATGCAGCCTTGAGGCCGCGCGCCACACGTTTTCGAAAAAGACGCTGTTCTCAGAAAACGAACGAGACCGGTGTGTATGCTCCGTCATGCGCGTCACGACAAAACTACTTTGTGCGTTCGCATCATCATGTATATTATTGTATAATATTATTATAAACGTTTTAAAATATTGTGTGTGCAAATTTTAATGTTGAAGTAATTTTAACAAATTTAATTTTTAAATAATGTTAGTTTTTCATTTTGTAATTTAAAAGCTGCAAGCATTTGACATTTGACATTTCTGTAAAAAAATATAAACTCGGTTTTAAATTAATCTCTACTTTATGTAAAAAAACGTTCACTAAATTGCTCCGCGCTACAACAACGCAATAGAATATACACGTAAATTGTTTTTCTTAAAAAAAAAAAAAAAAAAAAAAAAAGAGAGAAAAAAGTCTTTCCCATCAATTTACAATTGATAGCGCCAATATACAGTCAGATACGTACGGAAAGATACTTCTCTTGTAATACGGAAATAATAAAATTTATCACATGGTACATCGATATCTTTGGCTTAAGTAGATTCGAGTGTCAGTTCCTATATGCATATTATTCCCCGCACGAGGGATGCAAATCGGAACGATCCCTCATACGGGGTAGAACACGGCGATCATCCGATCTATCACATACGCCGCGTAAGCTGACTGATTGCCATCATGGATTGCCACAATCATGCTCGTGACTTGAATTTCTCACACGATTTAAGCTGGAGCACGTCGAGCAATGCGAAACGCAACGAAGACTAAATACGCGCGCAAAATAAAATTCAAATTCGCGTAATGTTGTAGTAAACTGCGAGTTTGTGAATCGACTGTAATTTTACAACGACACCGCAACGCATCGAGATCGTTTTTTGTGTTTTTTTTTTTTTTCGAAGATTGCTATACACGCGCTTATGTTCTGACGATTCGAGATTCGCTACCAGACGGACTGCAAAGAGATCAGCCGAGATAGGAAGAAGATTAAAGCTTTTGAGAGTCAAGGATCGGAAAAAGACCTAATTATACGAGGGCACAAAGTAATTGGCTATTAAGGAGCGAGCTACGTGTGAGTCGATTTATCGGGACGCTGAGTCATTTCCGAATAGAATCTAATGATTCCCGCAGAAGATGTAACTCTTCGCGATAGTTGCTATTGCGCGTGGTTGTTGCTCGCAGCGACTAATTTACACCTACCTATATTTATTACTCATTGCTCGTCGGGGAAGAGACGCGCTTGACGGCAAAAAAAAAAAACAAAAAAAAAAACAAGCAATCATCATTTAAACGAATAATGACACGATATCACAAAGAATCGGCATACACACACATCAAACAGTTAAGATGTTATTTAGTAAAGAAGTGAGATAACTTCTGATACGCAAAGAGGACGCGACGAGAACGCGCGACTGAGAAACAGCAGTAGCCGTATAAGCTAACGTTTATTGGCCGCATCGTTACGTTGTAGCGATTTAAACGTAAATAGACTGACGTGACATTTAACATCCCATTCCCGCGCGACTGAGGTCTGCGCGCTGCTCTTCCCCTTTTCTCCTCGCGAAATAAAACGGACGCGTCAGAAGTATAACGCCTCGTAAGCAAGCGAATCCGTCTCGCGGCAACTGGCTTCTCGGAAGGAGCGATCGCTGCTACAAAGCGTACTGGCGAGTCGATTGCTAATGCTCGGCTCGCCGTTGACTTCTTCCTTTTTGCCGCTTGATATGGTAGCCCAACGTCTCGATGTCGAAGGTGTTCTCCATTTCGCCGCCACCCACTCTCTCTCTCTCTCTCTTTCTCTCTCTCTCTTTCTCTTCTTCGATCGTTCGCCTCCTCGTCTCTCGCTTCCTCGTCAGAAGTGTGGAGTCACCGTGGAGCCATTATCCCGCTAGCAAGTGGGTTTATTAGGAACGCAGCGGGGGTGGCCTCCGCGCAAGATCGACACCGCGCTACCACATCGTTCTCCCGCTTACCTTCTGACAAGCAGCAGCAACGGCAGCGGCAGCAGCAGCAACCACAACAACGTAACGTGAATCGGTCAGGCTCGTTACCCGTCTCGTCGTCGTTTTTTTCTATTCACCTTTCTCCACTCCCTCTCCTCTCACACGCCGCGGTGGTGCAGCCCTCATCTCTCTCTCTCTCTCTCTCTACCTCTCTCCGCTCCCCGCTCGCCGCCCCATTATTACGAACAATTATTAATGGCCGACAGGCTTTCGCTTCGGCTCGTCAGACCGTCGAAAATGGACGAGCTCCAAAGTGAGAAGCTGTCGGGTGCTACCGGTCAGCCCGGACGCCTCGACCAATTTATTCGCCAGCTCCGTTTGTTCTCCGGGCGGCTTTTGTATTCCCGGCAAGCGGGAGGGAATCTCTCTTCTCTTCTTCCTTCTCCCCTTCCCCCGTCACCTCTTTCTCTGATCGAGTATGAGCGTATTTACATGCCGTTGCGTGACGGCGTGGTGGTGCCTCTCGGGTGCATCGACACGATAATTTGGAATGGAGGAAGAAATTATCCGGGGATGCGAACGCGCCAGCGCGCGCGATATTATTGTGCCTACCCGCAACGGAACGATTTACGCTGGCGATTTTCTGGACGCGAGTGAAACTATGAATAACTTATACGTTATAGTTGAGGGTGATGTAACATCGCCCGGTGAACGAAAGAACGTATTTTATAAACAGTAATTATAAAGAGAGAGAGAGAGAGAGAGAGAGAGAGAGAGATAAAGGTATGATAAAACACACTTGTCACTTTATAATTTTTGCTCATAAGCATTTTCTCATTCGTTAATTGTGACACGTTTACTTCGCTTGTAATTTTCTGGCAAAAACTTAACGTAATTAGTCGAAGGACATGCACTTTACTTGATTGCAAACCTGATTCTCCACACGCTTGGTGTTCTTATTTGAAAATTATCGACGAAGAAGCGTAATTATCGTGGTCATGTAATCGCCTCGCAAGACTCGCACCGCAGGTACGAAAGCCTGTCAATAGCGCGAGACGAAAATGGGCAGGTTGTCAACTCTCGAAGAGAAGAGGCCTTAAATGAGCACAGGTCTGAGTTATGTCAGGCGAGTCGTTCTGGTCAATTTGTTTCGAAACCGTATTCGTCAAGGATCGGCAAATTTCAGCTGTAGTTCACGTTTCGCCGGGTAAAATAAAGTAAGTCTGTGACAATGTAATGGCATCTTAACGTAAACACGCGGATAAAAACCGTGTGCGGTTGCATTCCTGACGAGCTTCAAAAGCTGGTAGCTTTGACGCAAAGTCTTTTCACGAACCACAACGTTCCCTTTGTAGTAATAACATTGTGAACTCTGTAAATTAACACGTCATACAAGCGTTTATCGCACGCCTTGCAGTTCGTCCTATACCGAAGAAAGCCGTGAGGTTTTTGTGACGTCGGTAGAGCTTGTGGTGCTCTTTAAACGTTCGTATTACAACCGGGATGGATGAACAGAACGGTCTTATTGACGCGCCGCGATACGAGAATTCTTCTTCTCCTAATATGGGTATCCGTTGCTTCCGAAGAGGTATCTACACACGTTCCTTCACGCATCCTTTATTTCCTTTTTCCTATCGATTTAATTTCTTTTTTTAAATCAACGATATGGAGAATATCGAATTTTTCCCGAAAGGGAAAGACGAATAATACGAAGAGACGGAAAATGGATGGAGCGCGCGAGCGAATGAAAAAGAAAGAAGAGACAATGCGAAGAATCGGTTCGCATTAGAGAAACGTCGCTTCTGTGCGCCGGTTATCTTTTCGCGTGGGACACGGTTTATAAAACCTCTTTTTCCTTTTCTTCAATATGGATATCTGCTCCTGGCCACTCTCCCGGCAGCTCTCTCCAAGTCGGAGACCGGGACTGAAGCGACGCGCATGGGAAGGACCAGACGAGAGGAGAACGAAGATGCCAAACCCCCGAAGAAGGAGAACACGGCGGAGTGTCCGGAGAGCTAAGGGAGATGAGAGCTGAAGGCATTGTTCGCTCCTTTGGCCCGCGCTCGGGAGGATCTCCCGCTGCGCAAGTTATTTGCCACGATCCAGCTTCATGATTTTTACTCTAATTTGTACCGACAGGGATGGAGCACGCGAGCTGCATTCCTGCCATCTCTGCGTCCACCTTGAGAGCCCCGGCACTGACCGCCGCGATCTCGCCTCGATCGCCCCGTCCGTTTCGAGAGCGGCCCTCTTCGGGAGCCCGGCGCGGCTCGCCGGGCACAATGGGCTCCCTATGATTTCGGTAGCGGTGTTTTTTGTTAGCGCCAAACAAGAGCCCGCCATGGTTAGCCTTGATCGATGGCTGAACTTAGCTGAGTAAGCCTCCGTTTAATTAATTCTTTAATTACTTTCCCCTCCCGGCGTGCTCTTCTCGCTCGGCTCTTCAACGCGGGGATTGAGACTCCCCGCTTGATTCTCTATCCCCGGGTTCTTCACTCGATTCTCAGATCCGTCTGATACGGATACGCCAGGTATATGCCTGTACGGTAGCGAGAGAACGGTGACTGGATCGATCCTTCACGAGGCGCGACGATACTATTGTTAAATATAGATTCTTTTCGTCGAGTTATTCGATTACAAGCTTGTGCGAACTCGTTTTTTCGTTCGAGGCCCTATTAACAAAATTGGCTGTCTTCTCCGGGTCAATTTGCGAGAAATAGTATGGCAAAAACCAAGGATCGACAACCAAGAACAAGTCCAAATATTTTTTTCCACTTACAATCCAGATATTATACGATCGCTTTTGTAATCGCATTCATATAGACGTACGTCTATCTGACTTTTCGCGTTAAAATAAAAAAATTTATTGTTCGGAATTTTTTTTCACCGACGTCCGAACGATCACACGAGAGTAAACACGAGCTACTTATTGCGACACGGTGAAATTTCCGAGTCAATCGAAAACGAATAGCACTTTACGAGGTTGCGCACGACTGAGCGCGCGCTCAAGATCGATCCGCGCTAATTGCTCTTTAACGGGAAAGCGCGATAACGGATTTCGCGCGCGTAATTTTGCTGGTGCCAGTCAGGAGCGCTGAGAACTTAACTCGTTCTATAAACGCGTATTACGGCAGCCCGACGGTGCCGACGTAAACGCGAATTAATCGGTAGCGCGTGCAGAATCGCCCGGTTTCCTTATACGCGTAATGAGCGTAAGTCGCGCGGAGAGACGTTTCGATTTATCGACATATCTATTTCTAACGACGCTCTTAAGCCGCGGCGTACGTGCTCCATCGCTACTTATATTCTCCGTATAACGTATATTCTGGCATCAATCGCGAGTGGATTATATTTACATGAAACCGCCGCGATAAAATCGAAAGTAGTTTATCACCAGGCTGATCTACCGTGTTCCATCAATCGGTTTTTCAAACCGCTCGCAACCGCTTTCTCTGTGTGTTACACGCGAGAAGTAAAATGCAATTTAATGCCGCAATTATCGTTATATGAATATTTGCGCATAATCTCTTAATATTGTTTACGGTAATAACGAGCGATAATCGATACGCACGTACGTTCGTTTTTCGCGCGGCGTTTCACGCACAGACACACACACACACACAAATTCCTCACACGTGCGCGTGTAAACGCCCGGGCACGCTCGATCGGCAGTGCGTTCGGCGATGTTTGGAGCTAAGGAGGCGTTAAGAGGAGCAGCATCGTAAAATAAAGCGGCAACGTGCTAGATACGAGCTCAGCGGCGGGTCGTAAAATCAGTGGGTGTCGGCGCAACGGCATAATTCTTCGGGATCTCCGAGCTGCGAACTTCGCGACTGGTTTTAAACAGCGCGGAGAAGAATAACACATCGCAATCGTGTGCGTGTGTGTAATTGTTACGAGCAGTTCTTCTTCTCTTTCTCCGCGTGTCTTCTCCTTTCTCTTCTCCTCGCGAGAAGCTATCACGAATCAATTTCAAAGATCATCAGCGACGCGCACGCCTTACATTGCGCGATCCGCTCGTTTATAGCTCGTCAATGGAATTCAGAACAAAAAGCGATCCGCTCCCATTTTGATGAATCGATCGGTTTCTTTGAATCCGCGCGATACACGTTCGACGCGATTCGGCGTCGAGTTTTATACTCCGTTGAAGTTTATGAGTACAGTTGTTTTTTTTTTTTTAGCAATACACACAATATCATTGTGCGTATGTTTTCTTACTTTCTCTCGAGAGATGTTTCCCTCGAGTGACGAGATAATTAATGGCCCGTTTGGAGAGGCGTTCCGCTTCCGGAAGCGGGTTTCTTTCCCCCCTTTCGCACAGTAATCTCCTAAATCATCGTTCGTTACGTTATACGTGCGCGCGCGCGAAATTGCGCGAGAGGCCGGTCCGAGAAGAACTGTTATAAACTTTTCTTCTCTGATGTGCCTTGCTGTCTCTCGCGGACACGCTGCTTCCTGAGGCGGGGCGGTCTTATACCCGCGAGACTATTTCGCGGTGTTGCTGATTGCCCGGCATAAAATTTGTCGTAACCGAGAAATTATCTGTCAGCCGATACGGGGCTAATTTTATGGAGCTGTGTGTAATGTGTTGCGTTTCGCATGCCTGTCGTCTGGTCGCCTAATTTTACGACGTTCGCGCTTGTCGTATCAAATAGAAATCACAGCCTAGTACTTTGCGCATTATTTAATTTCGGGAATGTGCAGTGTGTAAAAATGTTATATAAAAAAGAAAATAAACAATTATCAAGATATTTGCTCTCTGTGCGACAACTTGTGTCGAACGTAAAAAAATGTGACTCTTATATTACGACACAAATTTTCGTTGCGTGTCTAACATGAGAAGCCATCGGCTACACGTTCGAATTCCAAAAGCGGACCGAGAAACTTGACGTCATAATACCGAGGACGACAACTAATACTTTAAAGTTCCGAGAAGGGCGAAGAATTTATCGAACCGTGAAGGAACATACGCGGAGGCAGATCCCCGTGAAACAGTAGCGAGGAAAGTGTTAGGCTTGCCACCGTTCGAGCGCCGCCATTGCGAACAGTGGAATCCGGATAGCCGAGGCACAACTCTCCTCACGCTCCTAATCGAGTGACTCGCACGACTACTACCAACGGGAACACACGAAAGAATAAAAAAAGAAAAAAGAATAGGAATATAAAAACAATAAGTTCCGAAAAATACACATTTGGACCCACTTAGCGCATTACCATAATATCCGCTCACCAATTGGATGTCTTCCGAGAATCTGCGCGAATCCAGGACGATGCTCAGTGGTGTCAAATCCAAAATATTAGATTACAGTTTAGTTTTTATAAATATAATATAAAAAAAATCATAGAGGCATGGCTGAATAATTTTAAACACGTTAAACATGTATAGCGGAATAATTCGCAGTTAAAATCCGATACTTCGCAGAAATTCTATTAAAAAATTAGAGAAGAATTTATTATGCTAACAAACTTGGAAAAGTAGATCGTAAGATCTATAAATATAATTTTGTGAGACTATATAAAATAAATATATAGTTTCTTCATGTGACAATATTCCGACAATGATTAACAACACACTTGCAAATTCTTCTTGGACGCCATTGGACGAGCGACTGGATGATTATATCAACGAGCTTCGAGGGAAAAGAGCACGAAAGCTAGAAACCGCGTGACGTGTCGATCATCTCCGGGAGATTCGGTGTGGTAAGAGGCGAGCACAAATTCGAGAGAGGAGTCGCATGGCTCGTTCGCCGTCGACGGGCTCGCATGTTACGGTGACGGGATCGTCGAGGTTCGAAGGAACGAAGAAGAAGAGAAGAAGGCGGCGGCGGCGGCGGCAACGGCCAACGTTACTTCTCCGCCATCCTTCAGCGTTCACGTTCGCTCCGAGCTTTGCGTGCCACTCAACATTGGCAAGTAATTTCTTGCACGCAATTGCCCGCTACTGGAATTGCCTGGTAGGCGACCTCAGTCCGCGTCAGTCATTTACTTTTTAAATCGATCCTACCTGCTCGCCTGCCTCGCCTGCCCGTCCGGCCGTAACTTCATATACGGCCGACCCTCGTGTGCACGCATGTGCGAGCACACGCGGCTCCGCGGCACGCGGAATTTCCCAATGCTAAAAGTCGATTCACGCTAGGCATTCTTCTTTTTGACGGGGGCCGTTTGACTCTTAATATCCTATGTGTAATTTGTTTCGCCGCGCAATAGAAATATAGACGACGGCGAATCTCTCCTCGAAGTGTTTATTATTTCAGAAGAGACGATTATTAAAAAACCCCCACGGAGATATAAAATACGCGCAAATAAGTTTGACTACAATTTGGTATTTAATAAGACATTGCCGGAACGATAATCGTTAATTGAAAGTTTCTCACGTGTTGTTATTAACAACCGTTCACGTTGTGCTTCTATAACTACAAAGAACTCTCAAGCGAGTGCGAAGCGTTTTCTGGTAGACACCGCGGTGTTATGGTGCTGGATTACGCCGCGCGTTAATTTTCTTGTCGAGTCAGCCGAGCGCGGATCAGGATGTGTTCCGGGATGTTCGCTCCTCGTATCATTAAAGTCGCGAATAAATTGCTCGTCGGGATGCGCGGGGAAACATTATCGAGTGTCGCTGAACACCGTTTCTCAATGCTTTAGACTCTTCGCGATAATAATCCTCCTGATCATCCTGATATTAACTGAGGATCGAAGTGGCTTCTAACTCGGCGCATCACGCGACTTGAAAGGCGAAACTTAGAACAGGAAGGGATCGATAATGTATACGCCGTTACTTTACATACGAAATATGCGCGAAAAGGATTTCACGTTAACCAGAAGATTCTGCAATATTTTATATCGCCGAATGCAAAAATTAATATAATTGGCATAATTAGAGGAACGAAAAATCTATCACTTTTCGCAATTGTTTGTTAATTTTTATGACAAAAAAAAAAGAACCGGAGAAATGCTTGACGATTTAATTATCTCGCAATAGTTTGTGTCACATGAAATCGTCGTGCATAACGGGACAAAATGTAATCCTTACACCGGCTTGAGCAACTAAATCGGTCTGCGACTCTAATGTGAAAAGAAGGAGAGAAGAATTATCCTTCGAATCGAGGCTACCAATAAGCAATAATTGTACGTTTAGCGACCGCGCCGCGCGTTTGCATTCGTGTCGGCACGACAAGTCAGACCGCCGGGGAAGAGAGCAAGGAAGCGAGGAACAAAATGACTATATCTTAATCATCTTTGGTTATTGCCTTTCTAGACCGTGTGTGTGTTCGACTTCGCTCGTGGGAACCCGTCTCGCGTAGGCACATGTCGATGAGAAAACGTTTGAGATTTTTCGCGGGAAGCTCGCGGCACGCACACGTTTATCGTTCGATACATAATCGAAATATTCGCAGAGCTATCTTTGTAAAATGTAAAGTTGTTTAATTTCATAAAAGTGATTGTGAACAATTTTCACAGCGTTTAATTTAGAATTGAAATTTTTTTTTACTATCCAGAGACGCTCGAATTTTAGACGATATTTACGTGCCTCTTAATTGGACGTGTGACTGATACGACGAAGATTATGCGAGAAATATCAAATGAACATGTCAAATTTTATGCATTAGGGAGCGAGCCGTGGCGGAAAGTAATGCATGTACGTGTGAGAAATCGCGTCTACATGATCCGCACCTAAAGCATTATCGACGCCTGTACCCGCGGGGAGAAACTGTCATTGATCGAGTACGGGATCGACTTGGAAGACACCGTGGAGATTCGTGCCAGCGATAAAACGGGCTCTTTCAGCTCGTTTATCGCGCGATTTCGTGGCTGATTTTATATAGCGCTCTCCATCTCCGATAGTTAAAGAGGCGTAAGATTTAATTTTGTTCACTTTAACGACTTTGATGTTGCGAATTTACGCGTCAGTTTAGTAATTTCTTCGTAAATTGAATATAATTTCTTTAATAAAAACAGTACCATCATATAAAATATATAATACTGTCAGTAATAAATTATATGTTAATTGTCAATTGTATTATAATTGTATTATTATTATATTATAATTGTCAATAATATATTATATTATATTATTGTCAATAATAAATTGTATGGCGCGTATAAAGTTAGCGTGTGGCATTCACGCTGCATCCATTTTGATCTTTCCATGTGCAGCAATGGATGGCGCCACTGACTACTTTAAAAAATTAACTGTGAGAAAAACTGAAGTTCACGCGCACTTATCAGATTTTTTTTCATATCACATCACTCTGTTATTTTGTTGTGCACAACAACTGTCTAATGTATATTTGCAACATTTATTTTCCATTTATTCGATAACGACATCAACGAGATTATCGATCCTCAACTGCGAGATTTAAAACTATTTTCTCGATAAATAGTTTGCGCACAATGTAAAAGAATAATCTATTTTGCGACATCGTGTGTTTTAACTTCGTGTTTTTATTTCCGCACGTTTTAAATTTGTATTGCATGTGTGCAATATAAACCTCAAGAATTTGCTTACGACATTAGGTTTTCCAGCAGTTTGGTGAAATTTTATAGCTTTTGTCGTACAAGATAATCTCGTTTCCTTAAAATGACCGAGTTCGCCATCAAAAACTGTCACATTATATTAAATTATCAAGGACGCTCACAGAGAGATAAAACAGAGAGTGTGCGTGCACTTCTCGAATAATAACTTTTACTTAAGCGAGAAATGAAACATCGGTGTTGTGTATAATTTTTCACACAGTCATCGACACGCACACGGTTTTTGCACACGTTACCTGGACAAGCTTTCGCACAAAATCGTCGAGCGATATTGAGAGGCGCTTACTGCGTTTGGCAAGTTTTTTCAACGATAGAAAAAAAAAAAGAATTGCGTTGAAATCGTCATCGACAAGTCATCGGGTTATCGGGTTATCGGGGACTGACAGTTAATGTTTAAATCAGCTTAAACACCGTGCGAGTTGTTAGTGTTCGAGAAAGATGCGCGCATTATACACGAGTCTCGTGCTGGCGATTCTCCTCGCGAATCTCGTCGGGGGTTGGTCTTTTACGAACGTGGTGACGTCCATTGAGAATCTAATTCGGCAGCAAGTCAACTCCACAGAAGTCCCGACGATGAATTCAGGCGGTAACACGTCGAAGGATCCGGAAATCACGGTGCAGAGCCGGATAATATTCGTCCCACGAAGAAACAAAGTTTACTGCCAACCGGGCGAACAGGTCGATCGTCGAGGCAAGTGCAGAACAGTGTGGTGAATAAAATCGATAAACAAATAAGCAAGGTACATATATATATATATATATATATGTATATGCATATTCATTCTACTAAGTCTTCTTAAGAGTCTTCTGTGCGAGTAAAATTCATAGAACGAAGATTGTTTATACGTGTAAATACATAATTATTGAAAATAGACAAAACTAAAAGTGCAAAAATATAAAAAAGAATCTTATTTACGTATTTTCCGAGAATCACGTACGTATCAACGTTTCAAACAGAAAACTATTGCTCGGATACTGTAAACAACGATCTGTTAATTATAATATCGCTTATGATAATCGCTAATGCTGCGCGCGTGGCAGTAGTATACGACTGCTGTTTATCGCGAAGGTGCTATCAGAGGTTATCAAGACTATTAAGTCGAGAAGCGGTGGACGATATTTTCGCTCTTAAAGTTTCTTTTCTTTCTCTAGAAATCAATAACGTAAAACGAGAATACGTATCACGACTGCGTTTTTATAACTTGGTTCTTCACATACACACACATCGAATTTTCTTCGCGTTCTGTTTTTGGGTAAAGTTGTTGTTTAATACTCAGGCCATTGACCTCGTACATGTTTTTAGAGAATCGACTTTATAACCGATCAATTCGCGCGCGATCGCACAAATCGCTGCTCAAGTAAAGCTTCAAGATTTCGCCACGCAATTCTCGGTATCGCAATCTCGAATCGATGAAAAATTCCGACTGATAAAACCATGCCGGCTGATAAAACCGCGCCGGCTGGCGTCTTCGCGATACTCCGCGTCGCAGATAAAGCAACTTTTTAAGCCGGTTTCAGCACAAGGTCGAACTTTAATTAGCCAGTTTGTTCGTTTCCGAGTAGTCTGCTGCTTGCGTTCGATTCGACGCGACGGTGGCAGCGGCGGCAGCGGCGACGGATGTAAAAATCAATCGTTTCGTCGTCAGTTTCGTTCGATCAGACGATTCGATCGCGGTTTTCCGATCAGTCAACGGTGGAAAATGCGCGATCCGAGCATGCTCTATCGCACGAATCGCGATACGCGTCGTATCTGAGTATTGTTCACGCCTCGATCACGTACGTTCCAATGGAATGCGCACTCGTCCAATAGAATTTAAAGCGAGACATATTTATAACGCGCGTTTGTGACTAACGAACTCAACTATGTACTCGAGCACTGATAATGATTCCGGACCACATGTTCGTGAGACATGACCCAGCAGTGCGCAACGAAGTGTCGCCGCTCACACCGCGATATGTTATATTTTGTTCGTAGAAAGTTTTTTTATGAAAATCGCCTATAATTTATTCGCGACCTCTCTGTGCCATGTGTGCAGAAATTGCGCGTGATTACGTGTGTCTTCTCTCGTGACTTCTCATCCCGGTGGTTCGTACACGTCGTCTGAATTCTCGAGAAGGTGATTGGTATCGGGAAAGAGGAACAATTGCGGGATCTGCAATTAATTCAAAACGGACTGAAAACGCAGCGTGAATTGCGGAACGAGTCACCAGGAGAAGCGAAATCTCAAGCAATTTCCTTTAATCGTTGATCGCGCGCTCCTCTGTACACCGCACTCGTATATATATCTAACCATGAGGCTTTCATTAGCTATAACGTTCGCGATAGCGTTATTATTTTTCTTCCTGTCGGGAACGAGCACACGCTCGACCGAGTCGAGCGTATCGCGGAAGGAAAAAGAGTTCCGGACCTTTGGCAGCTTTGAAAACAAAAAAGAATCAATCGAAAGAGGATCAATAATTAATGTCCCTTTACAATGTCCGCCGGACAAGGTTAAAGTTGGAAATCGCTGCAGAACTGTCTTTTAGGTAAGAAAAAAAAAACATCGAAGACTTGTCGCGCTACGAGACAAACGTCAATAAGTCATCGCTTGTATGTTGTAACGGTAGCCGCAAACACACACACACACACACACACATGCGTGCGCGCATTATCTCTATTAATAAAACCTCAAAATTAATTAGACAGACAAAGTTAAAAACCAAAAAATAATATTTCTGT